>JANHGL010011817.1:0-68349 GCA_024611195.1 Ceyx melanurus | reverse complement strand
AAAAAAGGTTGTGTCTCAATTTCCGAGAAAATAATTTATCTTTATATATCCACTGGAATAACAGATGAATGGAGTCAAGCACAGTTTAAATAAACCCCAATTATGCTTTGCCTGATAATTTGATTTTATCAATACTGTATCTATTTACTTTCAGCTTCAATTATTTAATATTATAAATAAGATGTGTTTTGACAAACTGGGGTACGGTTTGTCTTTATTTTTTTCTTTTCAGCATCACTCCTGTAGCTGAATATAATCAAGAGGAAATATTCCATGCAGAGGGGTTTAGAATTATAGCTTCAGCAAACCTTATTAGTACTGCAGCTTTGCTAGAGTCTCGGCACCAGAGGTTGTGTATTTATATAAGTTTAATTGGTGTTTAAGAACAAGCTGAATTCATCCAACCATAGTCACTTAGCACAATTCATACGTGAAACTGGTGTGGATTTGGGGCTGGATAACCCAGTTCCCAGCAAAGATTGTTGTTTAGACCAGCACTATTCCATGGCAGTAGAGGTGGTGACTTTCAGCTCGGGTTTTCCAGAGGCAGAAGTTTGGCTGAAGGACCCATTTACACTTTACTGGCAGGGTAGCAGGGTGAGCAAAATGTCACTTAAAGTACAGTCATAAATCTTACAAACTTACACTCTGCATACGTAGGCTACAGCTAACAAGTGACATTTCTGAAGGGAAAATAAGCAGCGAATTCTTGTTCAGGCCTCCAACTTTTAACTTCCAAGGCAGCTCTGGGCAGGAAGGAAATCAATGCACAGCTCCTGTGGCAGCACAAGGTGCCAGCAAGAGCAGGCAGAAGAGCTCAGATCCGTGGCTGTGTCCTGCAGGGAACCCCAGGGCTCATCCTGCTGCTGGGACAGGGCGGGAGGCTCAGCCCCCTCTCTGCTCAGGCCTTCAACAGGGAGAGCTTTGGGTGTGCTGGAGAATGCTGTGTTTCCCTGACCATTACAGCATAAAGCAATGATGTGGGTTTATAAACATCCCATAAGGAAAATTATTAGGTTAGGGAATGTCTTAAGAGGGGAGTTTCACAGGAGCAAAACCAGAAGGTGCAAACCAAAGAAGCGCGGCCTACAAGCCCATGGCTGAAACAAACGCCAGTAAATGGAGAAGGGCCAGCTCGTGCAGCTACAAAAGCACTGATGATCCCAGAGGATCTCCAGATCAGGCAGCAGAATGACAGCTCTTCTAGTTCTACCTCTCCAAAATATTCTTTCTGTATTTCATGAGTAGCAAGACCATGAAAAACTACAGGCAGTTCGTGGCAGGAGTTGCAGTTTGGCCCCATCAAGGCAGAATATTTATGATAAAGATCTACATCCCTGACACTGAACTGCTTTGGAACATTAGATGGGGTTTTTTCTGTCTTTTTTAATATAAAAGTTTCTGCTCTTTGTAAAGTCATGTGGCACTGAAAGATCTTTGTTTTCAGGAGACACTTCTGTAGTTTAGAAAACTTTGGCATAGAAATACTGGGGAGTTGTATCTTTAAAATTTAAAAAAATGTACTTTTCAGGAAACAGTAAAACCTCGTGCAGTTCATTTTATACTGACTTTATAATTCTATTTAAGCAGTCACACTATGTTCACATCAACATTATGGAAGGAACATAAAAGAAGTCAACATTATACTTATATAAATTTATATTTATTGCATTAGAATTCCAGAAAATGCAGAGATAGGACTTGGGGGCCTTGGGGTAAGGGCCGAAGTAGAGTAAAATTTGGTTGCTAACATTCATTTGAATATTTGATCCAAGTCTCCTGGCTGAGTTTTTTCCTTGCATCAAAGCAGTCTGCTTCTATTTTTATTCTGTCTGTTTCATAAGGACTCTTTATTTCTTTTGGAAAAAAAAGAAATTGCAAATTATATTATGAAGGATTTTCAATTGCTTCGATCCTTCTTAGAGTGAAAAACCTCCAAGAATGATTTTTTCCTCTCTTAAAAAAATAATATAGCTGTTCTCATTCAACATACAACTAAAACCTTGGTATTTCTTCTGGTTTCTATGTTTGGTTGTGGAGCTGGTTGGGAAAATGAGCCAAGAAATAGGAAGATCAGGATTTTGGACAGATTGGACCAAAAGTTCTGCAGGGGATGGTGGAAGAAGACACAGCCACGCTCACCCTGCACAAAAATTAACACGTCAGAGAGGAGCTTAGAGAAATGAGGAATTGCAGAGAGGTGAGAACACAGGCTTGGAGCAAAGGGGGGGATGGTTTAGCTCCTCTCCAGAGCCTCTGGGGCTTGTTTTGCCCATCGCTGTTTCCATGAGATTTGTCATTTAAAAGTTCTCTCCAAATGGAATTTGGTGAAATCCCAGAAGATGAGGAGCTTGGTAAACCTGCTCTAACTGCTCTAACAATAGCTTGGAACAGGGTTTGAATTACCAATCCACCCGGGAATTCTAATGCAATTATGAGTGTTTACTTACACCATGTGTTTCTCACTGAGCCTCGGCTGTATCAGGATAAACCAAAGGGAGCTAATGTTTTATAGATGGTAAGACTCTGTTTGTTTTCAGTAGGGCTAAGTCTCCCAAAGCACTCAGACACACTAATTAAAGTAAACTGCAGAGGCCCATAATAAAATATATGTGTTTGGAGACTGTGAGATGAACTCCACTGGCTTATTAAAAGTCAAAAGAAAAATATACATTATTTATGACTTCAAAGGGACACATTGTGAGCTCTGGTTTATTTAAAGGATTAACTAAGCATTGGTTATTGGTGACCATCTGAACAGCCTTCCTTTCACAGTTCATTAGTTATGTCATATATGTGGGAAGTCATAATTTGGGTTTAGATCAAATATTATTAATCAAATAAATTATGGAGGGTACACCAACATTATTAAATGTAATCTTTAGGAAAATAACACCTCACAAATCCACTTTTCTCCAGTTGCCCAATTACATTTCAATACATAAACAAAAATCCAACAGATGTGTGGTAAGTTTTATAGAACTGCCTATCTCTGGAGGTGGTTTTTTTTGTCATTTTTTTTTTGTCAAAAACATACTCAAAATACCAAGTGGAATTGAAAAGGAAGCTCTTAGTAGACCAGCAAGGGCTCAGGGAAGTACCAGGAGTACAAATTAACCCACAAGAACTTCTGTAATTTACCTAAAATGTTTATTGGTTGCTTTTTAAGTTGTCTGATATATGGGAATGAGGACAAAACTGAGGGCTCCAGTGAAAAAAAATCATTGGAGACAAGATTTTCTTACCCATCTTTGTCAGTAGAGCATCCTGTGCATCTTTCTTTTCATTTCTCTAGTGATTTTACTTATCCAGCTTCTAGTTATGAATCAAAAGCTGTTTATATCAAATATTTGGCCAGGCCAAGGCAAGCAGGACCCCAGCACACTCTCTCCCCATCACCTCCAGGCTTCCAAGTGTTCATCAGCATCCCCCAGCCTGGGAAAAGATGGATTTTCATTCCGTTCTTCTCTCTCTCCATCTTCCATGTGAAGTTTAATACAACTCAGGGAAAAGATTCAGGCTGCTCACAATAAAGTTCAAATAAAACATTTGATTTAATTTTGTATGGGGAGTATGTAAAATTCGCTGATACTTGAATATCTCTAAATCATTTCTTAAAGTAGCTTTTTCACTTAAACTCACTTAAGGTTAGGAAAAAACCTTTTTTCTGCTAAGTATTTAATTCACAGGAGGTTTTTTAGGGCTGTTTGTATTTTCACTGGCATGACTTAGGATGGCAAATGGTCTGTGTGTTGCTGATTTCAGGTCAGTTCTTTTGCTCGAGCAACCAACAGTCAGAACAAGTAATTTAATTTTGAAATAAAATCTGAAATAATGAAGCTCTAAATTTGTAAATGCTTACCAAATATCCTGCTGAGCAACCTGAATTCACAAATGTGAAATATCTATTGAAATATGTATTATATATATTAATATTTAACATACAGATATTAAAAAGTTAGATTTCTAAAACCATAAGTCTATCACAGGCCACAAGTACCTGACCCACTTGACAAATGTAGATGAGAGGGAGGACACCCTGGAGTGACAGTTCTCATCTTTTCTCCTTCTTTCTCCATACTGCAAAAAAGTAAAAAAAAAAGATTCAAAATAACTTCTCTCAGCCAATAAACCCAAAACTTTCTCTTACCCATAATTATCTCAGTTCTATTCAGGATGAAAGAGAATTTTGGGAGTTGGACAAAGGCACTCTTCAAAAGCCACTTCATCTTCTGCAGTGGAACTGTGTACAGTCAGAATTAGTGTATTCTTCCTCCTTTTGCAGCACTTGAAGTGGTGGTGTAGATGAGACAAGCAGGCCTAGGAAATTTATTAAGTAATTAATTTACATCCAAGCTGCATCCCACAGGATACTCAACTTTGTGGACCTCACTTTGTTCAAATCAACTTCTAAGCTTCAGGAGTTCAGAGGAACCCTGTATATTTTGAATTAAAGCACTTGACTTGCCAGGCTGGGTGCAATATTAGAATAAAGGGGGCCTGATTGCTGGGTGCAATATTTTATCACCTAATAATGCATCATTTATAAAGACACATTGTAAAATGATGAACAATTAATCTTGCAATGGTCACTGGCCTTAGAAACAACAGCACGTTGCAGAAGTGGCCTTCTGATTAATGAGTGCTCCTGCCCTCTTCTATCTCCCCAGCTTAATTTGTCTGAGGAAGGGTTGTCTTTGAAGTCAGGTTTAATTTACTACCTCTGAGTCCTTTAATGGATGTCTCAGAGCAGATATGCTTCCATGGAACAGGTTCTTACCTACCAGGGAGAAGGTGTTCTAGGTCCCCTTATCACCTAAGTGATAACTGCAGCAGTAGGAGGTTTGCAGTCCAGCTTCCCTAAGAGCACCCAGAGACAAAAGATCAAGGTCAGTAGCTAACACCAGCTTCTTAAACTGTTGTTAATTGAGAATTAAATAGCAGTCAGAGTAATCCAGGTAGGCAGATGTCCTCATACATTAGTCTTTTGCATTCCAGTGGCAGCAGACAGCACACTGGGTTTTTTTGCTAATATTTCATTGCATCTTTTCCTGCTGGTCTTTGTTTTGTTTCATTCTGGAGTATAGCAGGTAGGTAAAACTTACTAAGAGAAGGCTTTTGAAGAGAAAATTATGTTGAGTAATGAACCTAGTTAGTGGTTTAAGAACATACCTTTAACAGAGAATTGCTGGATGGCTAAATGAATGCAATGTTAGCTAATTATATTTAAGCAACTGCAGAATGCTGAGACACAGAGGGTAATTAGTGCTCTGCCAGCCACTATCTAACTTGCTGTGGATAGATGCTGTTCAGTGCCTGTGCCAAGGATTTGATTACAAAAAACCTTTTCCACCCTTTGAAGACAAAGGGAAAATATAGTTCTAATTAACATAATTTTTATCTAGTCATTCCTCAGAGAAGAAATTGAGCTTCTGCTTATAATTAAGGAATTATAGGTGATAATTAGTAGTGCTGATTGCTGCTTGTGGATGCTATATATATTTCTGCTATGGATCAACATCTAAGCTAAAGGAAAAAGTGGGTTTAAAATACAATGCTAAAATGAAGATGTAGAGCTCTCCCAGCTATTATTCACTCCAGCTTATTTTATCTGGAAGCCCAATTACAGAACCCAGCAGGAGACTGATAGTCAAGCAGAAAACTTGACTCTACAAAGACATATGGGCAGGCAGACAGCAGAAAAGAGTAAAGGTTATTTGCTTTCCAAATCCAGGAGTATTTGGGAGCGTGTAACTATACTCTGAGCACAGAGCAAGCCCCTCTGCTAAACCAGTAGCTGAGCCAGTTATCCAAACAGAATCTGGCAGAAAAGCCTGGCTGTGAGAACAGAAGATTAGCAGAGGTGAGCAACTTTGCCCCTTTCTTCTCAGAAGGCTTGACAGGAGAGGTTGATGGAGGGAAAGTGGGGCTGGGGCAGGAGGTGTGGTGGTGGAGGCTGGGGCTGGCTGCTGGGTGCCTCCTGGGTGGCTGGCTCCTGCTTGCACAAATATGTTTACACCCAGAGCTCCCGGGTTTCTTTGGAGCACTGGAAAGAATCAACACCTTTTGGCTGCTCAGAAATGTGAACAGAAACTAATTGTCTGAAAGGTGACCATTTTATTGGTGAGGAGCAGAATGAGAAGCATTTCTTTAGTTCAGAGCCCAACTAGAAATGATATCATGACATTAAACCTGGTTTGCTTCACGTGCATTGTCAAGCTCTGGAGCTCAGCACTCCTCAGATGCTCTGGCAACTCCTCTCCCTTTCCAAAGGGGAAGAGAAAGGAAATAAGAGAAAGAGACTTAGTGATTACAAGGGAAAACTCAAATGGCTTTAATAAAAATAATAATAAAATGGACAACATATATATATATACACATATACATATATGTGAGTATATACATCTATATACACATATATATCCAAGTATATACAAACCTAATACTGAACCCAATACTCAGGATACTTCTGAATTCCTAAAAATCCAAACTGAAGCTTTTTTAGCTTCTAGGAAAAGAGTAGCTTTTGGGATTAAGACCTTTAAAATAAGCAGCACAGGCTTTAGAATGAGAGGAGTTCATTTTAGGCAGGGAGTCAATCCTGAAAAGCAGCATCTCATGTTCCTTGTGTACACATCTTGTGGCTTCTACCAAAGTTAGGTGAAGAAATAGTGTTGAGGGACTCCCAGTATCTGCTGCTGGATAGTTGGGAGACAATCCAGCACTACTTAGGGCTTGGATAATGTCCTGCCAGGCTGGGGCTCTGCTTTGCAGATCCTCCTTGTTGTTTAGTGCCAGTGGTTTGCCCATTGTGCACCCTGCTCAATGAACTCTCTGCTTAGCCAGCAAACAGGTGCTGTGACAGACATTTTATCTGGATTTCTATGTGATTTCTGTCTTTCTCCTAGATAAACCTGAGATTAAATAGTTGTTGAACTTGCTGATGATTTTGCTTTGCAGATTCATTATCTGTTTTTCTAGTTATTCCTTCAGCCTCTCCCATTACTAAGAAGGTAAATGGATTTACTCATCTAGAGTGCAGTGATCTTTATATCAAAGGCCTAGGAGAGGAACTGGCAACTTTGCTGGATTTGTTTTGTTCATAATAATATGGTTTGTTCATAATAAGCCCTGTCTTTAAGTATGACAGTGTTGTTTGGATCAGTGTGTCTGATGATTGGTATTTATAGCAGGTATATCAATACTTAGAGGATGTATATTGCTATTATAGGAGGTATGTTGGCATCTGAAACCTAAACATTTTGGCACACTGCTTGAGTTTTGTCATTTCTGTACTGTAGCCATACACAGCTTCTTTAATAAGGTCAGTGGCAATGCCAGACAGGAGGAGTGAGAGATTGCATCCTGATGAACTCCTGGTTTAGCATTCTGGGATCGTTGTGTTCCAGCAGAACAGGGTGAATAATTCATTGTGAGCAATTGGCCACTATTTGCCTGGTTCTCTAAGCAACTCTTGAGCTGATCATGTTTTACCAAAACCATTTCTTCGATCCCATTAGCTCCACACCCCTGCTCAGTTTTCCTCTTCCAAGCACAGCCCTATCCCAGAGCTCCTCCCTGCAGCACAAGCCTTCTAACGTGAGCCATCTCCAAACCTTCCAGCAAAACCCTTTTGCTTGCTTTTCTGAGTTGCCACCAGTGCTTCACACTCTTCTAGTACAAACTCAGCCTAGGAATGGGATATGCTGGATTTTTGTTTCCAGAGGTGTGAGAAGTCAGTTCCACTGTCAGCAGCAGCTGTTGTTTCAGACTGACACGTGCACACAGTGCTACAATCCTGTAGCCTCCCCGTGGCTTCCCTGTGGTGTGTATTTCTTGAAGCCTGTCAGAAAGATGAGTCAGTAATGGTGGAGACAGCAGGAGAGAGGGTTGAGTGATTTGTCTGTCTGACCTCACTGATCTTGCTGTTCTGTGCTGGTCCCTGTGCCCCTGCTTCCTGGCATCACTTACAGACAGTTGGTTCATGGTCCACAGGAGCAGCTTTCAGGTGTGAACAATGGAACAACTGTGATTTCTGATGGGGTTTTTCAGGCTAGAGAAGGGAAGGCTCCAGGGAGACCTTATTGTGGCTTCCAGGATCTGAAGGGACTCCAGGAAAGATGGGGAGGGACTTTTTAGGCTGTTGGGCAGTGACAGGACTGGAGGGGATGGATTAAAACTAGAGATGGGTAGATTCAAACCAGAAATGAGGAAGAATTTCTTCCCCAGGAGGGTGGGGAGACCCTGGCACAGGGTGCCCAGAGAGGTGGGGGAAGCCCCATCCTTGACAGTTTCTCAGGCCAGACTGGATGGGGCTCTGAGCAACCTGCTCTAGTGGGAGGTGTCTCTGCCATGGCAGGGGGCTGGAACTTGATGAGCTTTAAGGTCCCTTCCAACCCTGACCAGTCTATGATTCTGTTCAGGGACAACCTTCCTTGTTATCTCTCCATTTTCCACAAAACAGCCTGATATTCACAATGTCATTCAGTGTCCCTGGATATGTGGAAAACAAGCAAAAGGATTTATTCTTTCTTCTCCCGCAGCTACACACAGAGTCTCCCCACTGATATATTAGGCCATTTCTGAGGTAATACATATAATTCAGTGACAAATCCACTTCAGCCTTCATAATGCCCTTCGTTTTCACTTCAAACCATTCACTGACTCTCGTGGATTTGTAGTGTTTAACACCCAGATAAAGGTAAGCTGTCTTTTTTAATAACACTGGATTACATTTTCTCGTTACATGCTCCTGATTCAATTGGATCCTTTGCTGGGAGCACATCCATTCTAGAGAAAACAGTCATGCCAGTGTGAGAATAATTGCAGTTATTAGAAAAGTAAACAAGATGAAACAAAAACTAACATAAAGGAAATTAAATTACTGCTTTCAGGGTCCACTTTTCCCTTCCTTTCACAGAAGGATCACCACGTTTTTCTTTTCTTTCTAAGTATATTATTAGAAACAATATAGAGAGACTGCTTGGTGAGACCTTTCCTGCTGGAGTGGGGCACTGCCAGGACTCTCCCCCAGTGCAGAGAGTTTCTGTGCCCTTCAGAACAGGGTTCTGCCTTTGCTGGGACCCCAAGGGTGGTGGAATTGTGAGGAGATTCGATCCCAAACTCTACTCTAAATGTAGGAAACCAACTCTCTTTAAGGGGAAACTGCACTGGATGTGTTTTCCACACACTGGAAAATTGCTCCAGTGACTTTCTGGACCTCACAGAATCCAGTGAGATTGGCTGGGTGGTCTGCTGTCCAGCCAGCAACTTTGACCACCCTCCAGTGCTGGGGACTAATGCATGGAAGACTGAAGTATGCACTAACTCCTAAGTGTGTGAGCACATCCCTCCCCATTTCAGAAAGCTCTCGTCCATCCAGCTAAGTCCTGCTGAAGTAAACAGGAATTAAATGTGCACCAAATTAGTTGCTTAAATGCTTTGGGCTGAACCAGGCCCTTAGGCAGCCCTTGTTTCCCTAAAGGTCAGCCCATTCAAATGTGTGCTTGAAATGGCTTCTCCACTGAAATGATCCAGAAGATTTACACACTCCAATCTCTTTGGAGCTGCTCCTTTGGGCAGAATACCATGCAGCCTGCACACCTGTCCCCTGGCCAGCTGATCTCCTGGGGAGAAGAGCTAGTATTTGGTTATTTGTTTAGCCACCCCATCTCAGCCATATGGAATTATATAACCTTGTTTTTGTAGGATTACTTTGCTAAAATAATATGAATATCACGGGGTTTTTTTTCTCCCCTCTAAAACATATTACAATATAATGTTGCCCTGAGAGAGAAAAAGGGAAGATGTGCAGCTCCTCCTGTTTCATTTCCTGCTTTCACGGATTGTTGTGTTACTAAAATATTTTTATTATAGAAGAACTTGAAGCAATATACAATGTTTGTCAGAGGATTATTTATAGTCCCTTTAAGCTGAATTTCTGTAATGAAATCCATTTACAGACATTCCACAGTGCCCTATGGTTACTTGCTTATGCAAATGAAATGTGACCCCTTGAAATAAGCCTCTTGCCCTTGCTGTCACCCTCCTTGGCTTCAAAGGTCTGCAGACAATCGCTTCTTAAGTGAATGGGGTTTTGCTTTTTAGTTGGTTTTGAGTGGGGAAAGAAGAAAATGAAAACAAGAAAAACCTCCCCATTCTCTCAGAGATTCACAGTGGCTGGCTGGTTGTCCATGGCTGTGACATAATGCTCATTTCTTTTTGATGTTCACACAGGAATTCTTTGCTCATCAAGGTGCTGCTTAGATTATGCTCTTTTAAAAGTGGGGGTTTTGCATAAACATTTCAGACATGTCCAAGTGAGTTCACTAGACCACAGCAGTAAGGGCTGCATTTCTCTTTGCCTCCTGTGCAACATCTGCTTTTAAAGGCACTTCTAGGAGTATTAGAATCCTGGCTTCTTTACTGAACTGTTTACAGAGACAGAGCTGAGGTGCAGCAATTTTTCTGTCCCTTGTAGGAATCTCTATAGTGTGAAATGTGAGGTTACAGCTGATTGCAGGTCCAGAGTCACCTCTTGACTTGTGTTTCAAATGTTTCTGCAATCACTGGCATCATGGTAGAATTTAGCATGCAACATCATGCTTGGGGGTTGGAAATGGGTGAACTTTAAGGTCCCTTCCAACCCAAACCATCCATGATTCATGGCACTGACAATTCCAGTTTATGATGCTTTCTGAAAATACTCCTAAGAGTTCATCATCTCTTAAGCAAAATGGTCAGAAAAATAACAATTACCTTGTGGCTGCTGTGGATGGAAAGATGAAGGGTAAATGTACCTTGAGGTGGTTAGTTGGTTTGTTGGTTTTGTTTTGTTTTTTTTTAAAGAAGAATATTTCAGCAGAAGCCAGTGGCAAAACCACTTCCTTCTCATGTTGATGTGTGGCATCTGTAAAGAAAAGAAACTGACTTTAAATGAACCAGAGTGTCCACAGTGATGGTATCTCAGCTACAGCACCTGCTAGGAGCACAGCAGACTTCCTTGCCAGCTAGTTTCTTTTTCTTTTGGTTTCACTGCAGGTGGAAGTTGGCTACCTGGGCTTCCAATCCACCTAGGGCATTTGCAGATATCTCATTTGCTTCCATGTTAGCAGAACAGCAGTGCATGAGCACAGACAGCTTTAGCTGGAACTTATTATTTATAGCTCATTCCAGCTGGTTTTTATTGCTAAATATTTCTGTCTTAAGGCCATGTTGAAGATAAGTGGAGCTGTGACCCCACATTATCCTGGGGCATTCTGCAGTAAGTGGAGCTCCCAAAAGCTGTGAGGCCACTGCTGAATTTGTCTGAACTGAGGACTGCAGTCCTGAGTCTGCTTTATGGCCTGTGCCAGAACACGTGGAAGAGTTTCTGTGAAGAAAGGTTGACACTGAAAGGACCCAGGAGAATAAATGTAGAAAAATTATATGTACAGAGGATGTACCCAACAGAGCCTTGTCCAGTGGAGCCTCCCATCCCAGCATTTCATCATTCTTCTGCTTTCTGTCAGCAAAATAGGTCTTGAAACCCACTCTGATGTTACCCTGGTCTAGAACTGGGTGTGGGCAGAGCACCTAAAGTTCCATCTCCATGCCAAAGCATGGAAGCACTGACAGAAAAGGCAGCTAGAAAACTAGAGAGTAGGGGAAGAGAGACTTGGTTTTGTCAGTGCATTGGAAATATGAAAATACCTCACGGGAGGAAGAGATGGGAGAATAAAAGTGGCTTTGAATGAGCCCTTCTTGTTTTAGGAATGACCAAATGTGCATTAACTGAAGCATAGACAGGCAAGAAGAGGAAGGAATGTTAACCTAATTATTACAGGGAAATGCTTCCTTGGACAAATGACCTTTATTTTTGCATCTTCCAGAGAATTCTCTTGAGGCCAAGTAATAGGAAAACCATTTGAAAAGCAAGTTTTTCTACTTGAACAGAGGGGCTATTTGTAAAAATAGTGAGTGTGCACAAGTGCACCTGAAGTCCAAGCCAGGCATGGCTGTGGAAGAGGGCAAACTACTGCAGTATGCTGTGACATCAAGAGACAGTTGCTCTCATCTGGCTAACTGAACAAGCACATGAATGAACATTGTTACCCCTCATTCACCTCCCTTTGCACTGACAGGTCAATATTTGTGATGCAGCTGGATACTGTACGGGTAGGACTATGAGGAAATGAATCATTCAGAATACATTGCAGATCAAGAATAACATTCAGTAAATAATGCCTAGAGCTACTCCCTGAACACTGACACAAAGACTAATATGACTTTGCTGTAAAGTGGGTATCGTCTGTCCTGTGGCCCCTGGAACACACGGGGTAAGTAAATACTCTATAGCATATTGTATGGCTACAGGAGGGCTGAAGGAAAGTTGTACAGATTTTCCACAGCTATGGAAGCTTTTGTGTCAAAACCAGGGCCTCCATTTCTTTGGCATAGAAAATCCATGTAAATACTTCCCGGTGAGTGGGTTGGCACAGTAGGCTTTGCAAGCCCTGCAGAGTGAGAATGCATGAAGACATAGATCCTGCTGTGCTCTGTTATCTTCTCCCTGTGACATTTACAGGGGTTAAAGTTGGGGGTACCTATGTCCATAAAAGCAAGATCTCCTCTGGTTTATGGCCAGATCTTACTGAAATTACTTGTCATTTCCAGTGCCAGGCATTGTTTTCTTCCCTTAAGCAAACACATCATCGACCCAGAAATGTTTCTTCCTCTTAGTTGCTTGCTGAAATATCATCTCTCCTCCACCTAACTTGGTTTTTTCATCCAGGACTACTTGCTTGTGGTGAAGTGTATCAGTATCATCCTAGGAATGGTGCAGCTGATAGGAGTGTTCATTGGCTTGGATGTTCATCAGTCTTAAGTGGAGAGTTGAGATGCAAGCTCTTAATTCCCATCAATATCCTGGTGTTCCCACTTGAGCTAGCTGGCTGGCCAGTGGCTAGATGCAATAAAAATTAAGAATACAAATGCTGCACATACTTCAGCTGGCAGCCACCTGCTTTACCACAGAGAAACAGGCTAATCCTTTTATCTGATGAAAGTCCTCCACCACTTTCCCACAGTTCCTTTTGTGCTCCACAGAAGCTGACAAGTTCTCCCACAGTCCTCTGGGAAAAAAAAAACAAAAAGACCCTCACTACATCACTGAGTAAAAGCTGGACTCTGCCCCACACAAGCTGTAGCTCTCCACCACTGGACACACCTCTGAGTCCCAGTTGGAAGGCAGTATGTGCATCACTGGACACCTCCCTGAGTCCCAGTTGGAAGGCAGTATGTGCATCACTGGACACCTCCCTGAGTCCCAGTTGGAAGGCAGTATGTGTGTACAGCCAATTCCACACTGCTCAACCTGCTGCCCAACACCCAGAGCTAGGCACCTTGCAGTGAAGAATAAATGGGGGAGTTTTTCCTCTCTATCTTCTTCAGGGTTTTCTACTTCTAACCAAAGAATGCCTATCCAGAATAAATAATAATGCCTTCAACCAGCCTTTTTGGCATCTGGCTTTTGCACTGACCAAATGTTCTAAACCCTGTCACTGAATGACATGCCAGAGAGAGCTGAAATTCCTTTTTATACATTGGGAAGCAAGAATGGAGTTGCACTGACAGGGCTCTAAGAGACTCTCAAAATGATTTTTTTTCTTCTTATTTTCAACACTCATTTGTTTCAAACATGACCCAAAGCCACGGAGTGTAAAACCAGCTGTGCTTATTTCTGGCCTGCAAAGTTTGGTTAGATTTGAATTCTTTGTACTGGAACCTACTCATCTTTCAAACACATGTTACAGGGGTTGGGGTTATTTTTTTTTTTTCAAACTCTATGGTCTCACCCTAGCAAAATACCACTTGTGTGGATCTCTGAGGTTTCTGCCTGGGTAAGAACCACAGAGAACCCACTGGAGCTATTTTTGCAAGGATTTTCAGTGTGACAAGACCTGTATAGTCTATAAAAATAGTGGGGGATGCCTTGTAATCTTAAGGTCCTGGTGTGTCTGCATGGAAACTCTACTAACATCCTTACCTTGTTTCTTATGACCTCCCGAAGGAACAATATATTTTCAGGAGGTCTATTCCCAGAGCTTGCCAGGGTCTGACATTTTCATCTTGAAAAGCAATTTGTCTTATTTTCATTATTCACTTAAGGATGACTTTTATCAGAGCTCAAAAATGTAGCTAGTGGTGCTTAGACACACAGCTTGGAAGAAAATATCTACCTGAGAAGTGTAACTAAACTCTGAAAGTCACAGTAGCATCAGAATTCTGTTAATGTTACACTGAGATGGATCTCACCTTTAAAAATGCTTTATTCCCATTCTGTGTTCTATTTTACCTTAGAGAATACCCTATGAATTAACTCTAATTATATAGAACTATGAAGTTATATTTCTGTAGTTTCAAGACAAGCCAACTACTTTTTCAAGATCTTGCTCCCCTGTTGTGCTGATGTTTTGGGATGATATTCTTCAAAAATCAGGTATTTTCAGCATTCCTCATGTCATCCTTTCCAAATTCTCCTGAGTGCAAACTGTGGCTGGGATATTAACCAACACTATGTGCATAATCTATAGAGGATTGTACTAACATATCCTATCAGTAACTTTGATTAAGGAAGAAAAAAATCACTTGGCTTCCACATACAGCCTTGCTATATGAAATGATATATACAGTGGGGTTTGCACCATGATCTGTGCAGTGGACTGACCACACCAGGATGTTGTTAAGACAGGGAACTCTTCCATGGAGCAAAGATGAGAAATACTAAAAAAAACCACCCCAAAACCTACACATCTTTGGCTATTTGTTTACTAATAAGATTTTAAATAACAATAATTTAAAATTAGAGTTTTTTTGCATATACACCAAGAAATAAGATCTCATTTTATTGGCTTCTAGCACAGAGAGGTAGGTTTTGCTCCATAGGCAGTCCAAGGATGTTACCAGACTTGAGGAAAGGTTCTTTCTGGCTGCAAAATATCAAGGGTGCCTTGTTTATAAGAGAACTACATCAGTTTATGTGTATCAGCATCCAAAGTGCTTGCAAATCCTGCAGACTTCAATAGTTACACCTCCTAAGAAGGTCTCTTCTTGCTCTGAGAAAGGCTATGCTGGTGGTGGGGTGGGGGGTTGAGCAGATAATACTCTTATCATCTAGGGTGATTGATTATACACTCTATTTAGTTAAAAAGGAAATAATTTGCCTGCTGGACAACTTCAGCCCTAGCACAGGATTCCTGGGAGACTCTACTATTGTAAAAACTTGAATTCACCATTGATTTTGCTGAATTTGAAGTTGTCTATGAAATTATTTTTCAGCTTATAATAATGCTAACTGCCACTAGTATAAGATATCAGTGAGACAGCAAAGATGAGATGAGAAAAAATAATAGCAGACAAAATGTGCTCTAGATAAAGCCCTGAGAAGCTAAAAGCATCTCTAAATGGAAGATAAGAAGGTTCTTCAAGTACTGAGCTACCTCTGTAATGCTCAGATTCACTTGCTCAGCCTTATTTGTCTGAAGAATGAGAAGCTGCACAGGAAAGGCAGAGCCTTTTAGAGTGCTAATGACAATAGAGACAGGAGAAAAGAGAGCTTTCAGGATTCAGGTAGCTCTATAAGAAGTGCAATATTGGTGCTTTAGATGCCTATATTTATATTTTCTGGTGACTATTACCAGTTGTAATCAATGACTTAGAGAGAGTTCCTTGGGTAAGATTATAGATGTATATATAATATAATATAATAGATGTAATCTTCAAATTCCTGTATAGCTATGAGTGAAAATATTTTTGAAGCACTCATTTGGTGGAGATTCCTTTCCAAAGGACTACTGGCTGTTGCTTTGCAGTCTCTTATCCTCAGCTTGATATTTGCCCAGGAGTTTTACCACAATGCAGTGTGAATAAGAAGCTAACCAGAACTGTGTAGCTGGTGAAGAAGAACTTCTGCATCAAATATGGCTTATTAGTCATTAGCCATTCCCTGCTAAAACCAGGGAGGATCTATAAATAAACACAAATTTCTCACTGCATCACAAACAAGATTGCAGGTACTGTCCAAGTAGCTCTCTCAAACTGCACCAGAACAGAGCAAATAGGTGTACTTAGCAACTTTGAAGGGTTAAAATATCATAGCCCATCATCTCTACATTTACACCACAGGCCACAGGGGTGGCTGCACAAATTCATAATTACTGTGGCATTTTATGGAACTTGGGCCTCTGGAGGTTCTGGGACTTCCCTCATTCAGGGGAGGCCCCAGTGAAAAAAGGTCAAAATAGATGTCAGCCCAAGCAATTATGAAAGAGAGAACTTGGACATGACCCTGAGATTAGAAATGCTGACCTGTCAGAGTAACAGGGGAAAACCTGCCACGCTGCCTTTCTGTCAAACACAAACTACCAGGGCAGTCTTCAAACCTGCCCAGTTATTTGCATTTTAATCTCTTTCACCTCCAATATCAAGCTTCCCTCCTCATCTTCTCTCTCCTGCCATAAGCAGATGGCTCAGATGGCAGAAAATTGGCATGGAGTTTAGAATATTCACATTTTCTGCTAAGGAAGGTCTTGAGTAAATGAATCAAAACCATCTTTGTCTGGACATAAGGAGCAGAAATAGCCCAGCAAGCAAATTGTGGTGTGATTCTGGAAATATTCTAGAATTCCTTTAAGGTCAATCAGATCTTCATTTCAGATAAAAAAATACATGCTCCCAAACCAAGAGGAATGGAAGAAGAACAGAACTGGATTTGAGAAACAGAAACTTTCCCTGTGTTTTTCACATTTTTGAGGTTTAATCCCAGTAACTTAATAAAAATTCCTGCTCTTTTTGTTTCTTCACACAGGACATAGTTTTCAACTTGGTTTTTAACATACCTGATTTGAATTAACCATGCCAGCCTTTGGAATGAATTCTTCTCACAGAGAGGCACTGTCTCTGCAGGACATCTTTTATTTGACAGTTGACCATCTGTGGAAAGGCTGCTGCAGGAGAGATTTCTTTTTCCCTGGGAAAGCAGGAAGGCCATGGTAGCAGGGCTCAGGGCTGGGGTGTTTAACTGGGCCAAGAATCAAGGGACTGGCAGCTTCATAGCCAGTTCTTGTACAGAATGGGATTTCTACTGCCATGCTTTAGCTTGCCACTCTTTACCCAAAGAAAAGGGCATATTGTGTCTAAAGGGCAATGCTTTCATTGAATCCTAGAACCATCCAGGTTGGAAAAGCCTCTTGGGATCATCCAGTCCAACCATCAGCCCTGCTCTACACAGTTCACCCCTAAACCATGGCCCTCAAACCCACAGCCAAACCACCCTGAAACACCCCCAGCGATGGGGACTCAACCCCCTCCCTGGGCAGCCTGTGCCAGGCTCTGGCTGCTCTTTTCCCTCCTGCCCAGTCTGCCCCTGCCCTGGAGCAGCTGCAATCCAGCCCCTCTGCTTCTGGCACTGTGAGCAGAGCCCAGCACCAACCTTCATCTTACAGCACTGTGACTTTTCTCCTGCACAAAAGTTTTCTTTACTGTTCAACAGATGACAATGTTTAGTGAATGCAGCCTGGAACACTGGTATAGCATTTTAGTAGGTGTTATGGTGGTTGCATCTCAAAAGTTTCTTCTTTGCCTCCAGGCTCTGTTCTTACAGCAATCTTTCCTATCTCTAGAAAAATACCACCTGCACGTGCATTCTGGGCTTCAACATTCACTCTTCAGAAAGGCAGAGATTTCATTGTAACATTTTTACACTCTGGAAATTAATAATGTGTTTTTCTCACAATGCAATCCCATTGTGTTGCTAGGTCTGATTTCCTAACAACTCCCTTATCATCAAGGCTGTGGGTGAGTGAGATTAGATCAGCCCCCTCCTAGGACAAGTCTGTGGCTATTCCAAAAGGTGTGGCTCCTATTTGCTGAAAAACAAACACCTAGAGATCAGCCCTCTAGGAGTGGTAGTCTTGATAAACTGAAACTTTGTCCTCCCAAGCCTCAACCACTGATGTCTGGGACTGCCTGGGACCAGTATCCCTCCTTTACTGGGTTTTTTTTGCCCCACTCTTGAATAGCTGCTATGCCTGGAAAAGCCACCCACTGTAACAGAAACCAGACTTTAGCCAGGACTAATGGAAGGTTGGAAAAAACCTTAAGGGAAAAATTATGCTTGTTAACAAAAATCTATTGTCCATGTTCTGCCACTTGCCTGTGAATTTTACTGGGGTAAAGCTCAGGATGATAATTGAAGGTAAAGGGCCTTTTTGCTCTGTCACAGGCTTCTTTATCTGGGTATCTGGATAAACAGGTTGCTATGTGAATAATAGAGCAAGTGCTGCTGCTGTCACTAAAGAAAAGCTGTTAAAAAAAAACAACCCACAATATAATTCAATCCTTGATTTTTTTTTTCCCTCTCTCCAACTTTTCCCAGAACCTGAAATTTTGTCCAATGCATGTATGTAGTGAGAATATTAAAATGATGTCGAGACAGCTCCCCATATCTGTACCAAACTAGCTGCTCAGTGGCACAAATGTAAAGTTCAGTGGATGATGAGATGCTCCCATCACACGAGAGTATGAACAGAAATATGCTGTGTCCTTCCAAACCTGCTGTGAGCAAAGTGTGGCTGCTGAAAATAGGTATGTGGCCATGCAGGTAGGGTCTGAATCGTAACTGGTATAAAAGAAGAAATGCTGTGAGTAATCATTGAGATTCTTTTATTTTACAATTAGTACTCTTGCAAAATGTGTATTTTTCTGTGGACTTTTGTAATGGCACTTAAAAGCTCTTTAAGGTTCCACTAGTTTTACTCCTATCCCTTATTTATAATATTAGGAATAACACTGAAGAACAAACATACACATGCCATAAAATACTCTCTGATGCTGAATAATTAGAAGACAGGTAAATTATTAGTGTGTGGACGGTTGTTGGTTTGAAATTGGAGGAACTGACCTTGCAGTTTCATGATGTAAAATAAAGGAGGTATAACTATAATAACGTTAAGAGATGTGATTATTTTTAAGAGATCAGATAAATGGGTGCATTTTTTTTCTCTGATTTTTTACTCAACCACCTTTTTTAAAGTAAACCTTCTACCCCAAATATTCAAGTTAGCTGTTCCAGGATGAGATTCACCCCTGCTGATGTGAAACCCATCTTTTCACAGTATGTATTTGGATTATCACCAGGGGAACAGAAAGAAACAATGAATGTAGTAATCCTATATTCACAAGGTGTTAAATGAAATCTGCAGTGGTTCATAACAACCAGCTCCTTACAAGCAGCATAACTTCTCAGTTTGTTCTTTACCAAACAACACCAGCTCCTGTGAAGTAACAAATAATTATAGTGTGGAGAGAAATGGCCATACACCTTTCTACCCAAGGCATGTAGTAATAACTCAATAGAATATTTAATTTCCCAATGCAGACAAATTATGAGGATAAAGAGCAGCACTGGCACAATAATAATAAGTGGTGAGGCAGCTCTCCAGAGCATCATAGATGAAACACCCATCATTAGCTTTTGAGAACCAGAGATCAAAACCAAGCCCACTCATTCCTGTGATGCTGTGATTTTAAGGTTTATTGTCACCTCCACAGCAAAAAGACTGACAAGCTTATGTACTCCTTGGAAGATGTGATCACTGTGGCATTGATTTTGGCTGGGAGTGCAGGAAAAGGCATCACATAGCTTGTCAAATATGGGATTTCTCAAAATGTTTGCTTGCCTTAGCCATGCTGAAGGGGGCTGCCTCATCACCTGTAGACTAATCTGCCATGCAGCAACTGGGTGCAAATCTGCTGGAAGGGAAAAACCCACCTTGATGACTCTGTCTGCAGGGGCTACATGCTGAGTGTGTCAGAAGCTCTGTAGCAGGTATGAGAACTGCCCCAGACAGCTTCAGTGGATGTGGGGGAGAGCTGGAGGGGGAGAGAGGGGCTAGTGCATCAGTATCAGTGCTACACTCTGATTCCAGGTGTGCCTGGAGAATCAGAAAGGAGCTCATCCAGGAATCAGTGCAGGGAAGGATGGAGTCCCATCAAGATAAGTCAACCTGGAAGTACAGGGGTGGCTGGTTGGATCTAGGGATGAAAAAAGGGCTCTGGAAAGGCATGAGAGAGACCATCAAGTACTGATACTCTGCTTGGCTCTTACAAGTGTTGGCCCTGTGAAAATGCCTCTTTCTGTGGCACAGCACTCAGCTGGGAGAGAAAAAAAAAAGACAAAAAGGCCAGAAAGAAGTGTCTAATGTCACATTTGCTTTTTTTTTTTTCATGCATGGAAACTGCTAATTCCTTGGGCTTGTGAGCCAGGATTCCTAAAGTCAGTGCTCAGCCCCTCCAATGACACCATCACAAACTGGGACAAAATGGGTGCAGGAACTTTCTGAATTAATGGAAGGCTTTGGGGCAAGATAAATCCAGACTTTTCTCTTCTGAAATCACACAGCTTTTCAGCCTCTCTTAACCAGTCTAGTAGATTTGATTTGACAAGGGAAATTCATCTACTACCAGCTTTGGCAAAATACCTTTTTCTTTTTTCTTGAATGCAGTGTATTGCTATGCAGGGTGCAGCTTGCTTTGTTATTGACACTGCTTGTGAATATTCTTCTTTTACCTTACAAAGACTCTTTAAAAAGACATTTTTAAATTTTAAAAAGCATTTCTGGAATGCTTTTCCTAATATTGAAGCACTGGATGAAATCTGAAACCAATTGTTCATGCATTTCTTTAATCCAACTATTAATATCAAAACAATTGGAACTTATAGGGCATATGAGAATGTCACTTGTAATTTTTCTGCTAGGCAAAAAAGTCACTTCACAGATTTCTAGATGCCAGTTGTAGTTAAAAGTGAAATGCCCATCAAAGTGTCTTTCTCCTGTATATTTTAACTTTGAAAAGTCATGACTTTTTCTTCAGTAAATGATGAAAAATAGAAAGCATGCTGAGGTTTCAGCATTGAATGTGGAGGAGACATTGTCCATCAGAGTAATTTGTCCAGAATAGTTGTCTAATGGCATTCAGATTCAAGAACCTTCATTAAATTAAGTATTCTCTGAAAAAATTAGCAACAAAGTGATGCCCACATCTGGCTTGCTTGCTTTCATTCATATCTAAAGCTTCTATATCTCTTTCCAGATAATATGAAGCAAAAGCTTTAAATTGAAACCTGATTACTGTGACATAGAACAGTGTCTTTTTTTCTGACACTGTAAAATAAATGCCAAATAGCCTGTTTTCCAGCAAGTAAAAACTCCCTGGAGGTGTAAGAACAGATATCCCTCTACATAAAGTGCTGGTAAGGAGGCAGTTTTGTAACCTTGGATCTACATTTTTCTTTAGAGGAAATCCAGCCATAGCATCAACAGCTGCTGTAGACATGAGGAATCTGCCAGCAATAAATTACAACACAGCATAATTGCCTAGGTCATTTAATTTAATTTTCAACTCCAGGTGAAATTTTCAAACCATCTTTTGGTTGCAGTGAATTTTAATGCATAGCATGAAGCCACTTGAAACTACCTAGTGCTTGCTGTAAATAAAAAGAAGGAGCAAAGCAGGAAAGTTACCAGTTGCTGTGTCCTGAGTCTGAGAACAGGTTTATCAGAGATGCTGGATGACAACACACCATTTTCTTTAGTGGTTCATCCAACTAATAACAACCTTTGCCTGGGGTAATGCTGTTGACCTTGACCCTATTAGAAGGCTCACCTTTGACTGGTACCACACAGTTCAGCTTGCAATCAATCACACCCACACAGGCTGTCAGCAGCTGAGAGTGTGGCACAAATTGTTTATCTGATAAATAGTCACTGAGGCAAAGAAGGGAAAGCACATGCAGTCAAGATAAACAATTGATCAGGGATTCTGATTACAATAGCATTTGGGTTTTTTCTTTATAATTACCAGGAAATCTTACAGTTCTGTTGAGCAGGTGACCTAGAAAATCTATGGAGATATTTTTCAATTGCTCAGATTTCCTGGCATGCTACAAAAAGGAACTTCTTCCTTTTCCCTTTTTCACCACCTATAATCTCCCAGGGACAATAGTCAAACCTCAAGACAAAACTAAAGAGGTTTTGTAGAATTACAAAAAAAAAAAAAAATATGATGGAGCAAATGAGATTTTTCAGTAGTTTGAGATAAGAAAATGTTATAAAAAAAAAAGAGAGCCACAGTAGATTTGCTGATGTTCTCCGTGCAATAAATCCAAATAATGCCTGATTCACTCATTAGCTGAATGAATCAGAGCAAGCAAGCAAACTCTCATCTCAGTGATGAGAAGACAAAAAGCTGCAAGGCAAATTAAAACATGCAGGGCCATGATCTCATTGCCTCCACCCATAGGTGAAGCTTCCTTGAGAACCTGGGGCATGAGAGGGAAGGAGGTGAAGTGAAATGTTTCCTCTCAGCCACAGAGCTGGAGCTGTGCTCTGTATCCTCCTTGGCCTTGAGAATGGATGCTCTGTGCTCAAAGCTGGACAGCTTGAAGGGCAGGGAGGCTGCTGCAGCTCAAGGCACCAGCTCTCTGCTTTCTGTCTTGTAAGGAAGGACCTTGGCCCAGAAAGAGCCAGGGGTACAGTGTGAACCCTTTAATAAAGTCTACTCAGAGTTTCCTTTGTGAATGCTGACAATCCTTTGAGCAAATGACCCTTTTCTATGCCCAAATAGCAGTAATGAGCACTGGGCTTTCCCAGTTCTGTGTACAAAAGATAGGGATGCAGTCCCAAGCAAAAAAATAGAGGTATTTTTGATGCTTGTTACCCTGAAGAGTGAAGTGCATCCTGGCTATTGTTGCTGCTTTTGTTTTTGTTTTGAGACTTGATGAAGCTTTGGGATTTAAGTCTGGTAATTAGACAAGGTGTAGATGGTATTTTGAATTATTTATGCAGTGCTCTTTAAAAAGTTAGATAAAAAATTAGCTGACAGCTTGCTTATATTCAGATAGGTGGGTAAGATTAATTTTTTTTTTGATGACAGCAGTAGAACTTGATTAAAATCTCTTAATTAAACTGGTGCAGCGGAAGGAAAAAGGCAGCGTGTGATGGTGTGTGCATGGAGCCTTGTGAGAATAACACAGATTATTACAAACCCCAAACTTCTTCTGACACCACATCAAGCAAGTAGTAATTGTACATCAACTGGGTAGATTATCTGGGGAGATAATCCATTTAAAGTAAGTAATGGATTGAGCACCTTGAGGCAGTGCAGGTTGTGTCGGAAGGAAGGTGAAAGCCACATGAAAAGCTCAGGCTGTCAGTGGGAGCACAGGGAGCTGGGCAAACCCTTTTCCAAGTGTCTAGGAAGATATTTCTGCCCCTGCAGATCCTGTAAACCACAGTGGAGAGTACATATGTTGAATGTGCATATAACATATGTATATGTGGAGAGCTTGAATGACTCCTTAGCCCTGATTCTCTATAGATGCTGCTGAAGTTCAGCACGTGAATCTTTTCTGCACACTTGAAGGATTAGAAAATCCCTCCATAAAAGAGTGTAAGTGGCCTTGCTGATAAAAAGAAATCCTTTGCAAGCATCCTGCTTTCTGGCTGCCTGGAACCAGCTTGGACAACTCTTCCTCCTGGAGATAAACTGTGCAGGAGGCAAGGAAAGGTTGGCATCTGTAGCTGCACGTTAGAGCCCTTCTGGTGTGATGGATGGATGGAAAGAGGTCAGCTCTGAATATGACAAACCCTACTCAGTATGACCACGTGTAGGCATAAAATATGGATAACTAAAGAATTCAGATTGAGAAACTGATTTATTATAGTGTTGAGGAAACCAGCAGCTCCATTCGTGCATAGGCAAAGTAAGAACAGTGCTGGTTTCAGTGATGTTTGTGTTGGAAATAGATCTGTTCCCTTCTGTCCTGCTGTAGTTTGTAAACAGCTCCATCTTCAGGCATCATTCCCCGTGAAAAAGGCAACAGTTGCATCTCCCACCAGTTACCTGTTGGCATTTCACCAGCTGTTACCACTAAAACCAGTGTGATGGGCTCATAGAATCACTTCCCACCTATATGAAGTTGAACAACAGCTGGGATTGAACCAAGAATCTAACAAATGAATCCTGGTAGGTCGGTGGCAGAGGAGACACATGGCAAGACACATGCACTTTTACTAATTAAATCTAAATTAAACTGCCCTGCAAAGCACTGGAATCCATTGTGGGAAGGGAAGGTGCAATTCCATCTGCTGGCAGGAGTGTAAATGGGGTGTTCCTTGGATATTGAGGAATGTAATTCTATTAGCCATTGGTTTTTCTTCCCACTGACTAAAGCAGTGAAATGGATCTGGGAATAGATTATTATTATTATTTCTGCAATACGTTTGAAATAATTAATCTTTGCATTTGAAAACCCTTTGGAATGTTGTTTTGCCTCTAGAGTCTCCAGAAAGGATCTGTGTTTATGTAACAGGATATTTGACAGTGGATATGATGATCATTTCTAGGATTAGAAACTAACCTGAGTGTGTTGGTCTACCAAATACCAGTATATTTGGCATTTTTAAACACAGTCTTCTGTCCTCACAATCATTTTCAGTTTATCCTGCTGATTGAGATGTTACTCTGAAGTAGTTAAATAGTTGCATATTAAATAGATGTGTGTGTAGCTATAAAGGAAAGGTTGTTGAATGTAAGATGCCATTTTCTCCACCATTCAGACACAACTAAAAATCTTTTCACTAGATCTACCACTAGTCCTTTCAGAACATAGAATTAGGTGCCATTTTTACTCACTTAAAAGTTTTTTTCTTGTTGAGTTGGAAGATTTGTTCCTAGAGGTAGCAAACACCTAGTCATCTGTAGGTTTAAAGGTGGTGAAGTTGTCTTAGGTCTTTATTCTGACTAGCATGGAGGGAATCCACGTGAGTGTAAATTTATTAATGGGATGGTTTAAAGCACAAAGGAGGATGGTGTTTGTCCAGCTTGCTAAACAAAAGTGCTGCTTTTCAGACACCCACCACACCCCAAAATGCTCTGCCTGCCTGTGGTGCCAAAAGCCAAGGAATCAGAGTGTGGAGGGAAGCAGTGCAGGATGTGCACCCAGCAATCTGTATGCAAATGGGATACATGCCTAGAGATGTTGCTCCAAAATCTACCATGGGAAAATCCTGGCTCCACTGTAGCCTGTAAATTTCCATTGACTGAGCCTGGACTTCCTGCACATCATGATTTTTGGCTTTATTATAGAAATGCTGACCAAAGCTACTGAATTTTAAAGATTAAAATACTTCTACATTGATAACCGAGCATTTCTTTGAAAGTTGGGGTTTTTTTCATGGTGTTTTGGGGTTTTTTTCCCCAAAATCTTTGATTTCTTTCTCTATAGAGCTTACAGGACTTTTACCAAAGGCAATGAGAGAATTATAATCGCTTTTATTAGAACAAATATTGGATAATTATTGGAGTTAAGTCAAAACATTGGAGTTCAGTTACCTCAATAAGAAAAGAGAAATCCTTTTAGTCATTAGAAAAGGATACCAGTAGTATAACTTCTATATTATCTTATACTACTGAATTATTCTTCTGGGGAGTATCCCCTACCCTTTCCTTGACTCATCTGCTTTATTTAGGTGGACAAATAAAAGCCATTGTAGTAGACCTCAGGATCATTTAGGAAGCTGTGTCATCAACAAAGAAATTAATTATGGCTGACAACAATCTTTTTCATACATGAAGTCAGCTCCTCAAGAAACCTTTCCTTAAAAACCAAACAGAACCACAATGGCAAAAACTTTGCCTGAGATGATTATCTAACTCATACAGAATTTCTGTAATTTTTTTATCAGTGTGGTGCTTAAACTATGATCCTAATTAAATGTTTCTAAGTAATAAAAGTTGGGGGTCTGGTGAGTAAAATACTAAGATAATCTGAATAGTCTTCGATATGTTTGGAGGAGAGGAGAGGGAGAGGAGAGGGAGAGGAGAAACTGGGATTTCACTATTCTCTGAGCCCTTTAGAAGAGAATCTGGAAAAATAAAATCACTGAAGTGGCTTTTTCTCATCTCAAACCCATCATTGCTAATCCTAACCCAGACTTCCATCAATAAGGACGGAAAGATTTTGACCCAAGTCAACATAAAGCTTGGATGTATTTGAAAATGTAGAATATTCTGATTGAAGGAATGACTTAAAGCAGAGGGTCTGGGTTGGACACAGCTCGAATTCATGCTGCTCAGGACTCAGGAGCTGCTGAGGACTTTGGCAGGAGGTGTGTTTAATCCCCTGCTCTTTCAGGTAGATTTTGCAGCCTGCTGCTTTGCTCTCCTGCCCTCTCCAGAATAAAACTCCCTTGGACGTCCTGGGCTCTCACCGTTGCCATTACCCCTCGCTAAAGCACCTCTCTGGGGTGAGCTGGGTTCCTCGCAAGGGGTTTTCCAGCCCCCCCGGTGACGTTGCCAAGAGCTGCTGGAAACGACCCCTTGGACCGCTGGGTCCCTCCCCAGCATCATCTGCCGCCCCATCTGCGCCCTCGCTGGGAGCTGCTGCTCTTGCAACATCTGCCCGGTGCTTATTGCTCGCTAATCACCACCCCTCTGCCTGCATGGGGATACCCACCAGGGCCTCAGCAGACATGCCAGAGCAGCCTCTCCAGGGGATTGAACTGGAGCCAGCTTCACCAGAGTCAGTTAAGTACACATTCCTTCGGTACATGTGTGCCTAATCTACTTTTAATTGAGCTCCATTGTTCTCCTCTGTTTAGTAAACAAACGTGCATAGGTACAAAAGCTGCTGCTTGTTGACAACACAAACAGTCTGCAGCTTGCTGGAGCTTTGGGCAGGCACCCTTGGCAGTGGATGTGGTGGAGAGTGTTTAATGCACAGACATAGTTCTTTGTGCTTTTTGCCTTTTGCTTTTTTTTTTTTTTCTTTCCTTTTTATTTTGTAATATTTCCTGGATTTTGGTGTCCCAGCGGCCTGTTGTGGGTGATTAGCAGAGCTGAGTGGAGGGCTTGTTGCACATGGAGACATCTGGGTGCCAGCATTGTTAGAGGGGATGAACTGGGGTTTGGTTTGAGCTCCTTTTTTTTTGTCTGATTAATATTAAGCCTCTTTAAACTGAGCTAAAAGGTAGGGTTCTGCCACTGGGATGACTCTTTTATTGTCTCCCTGGGAAAGGAGACATGTCGTTCACTTTTCACCTGCCCTTAAAGAATAAGCATCCTATATTTTACTTTCCTTTTTATTACTCAATGTTCATCATATTTACTGCAACTCTGACATCCTTTTTCTGGCGTATTCAATAACAGCTGCTTGCCAAAGAGCAGGGCTGTTGCAATCTTCTACCTCAATCTTCTACCTCCCTTTTTCTGGAGGTGGTTGTAGCTTGCTTCACATTCCCCGGGGGGAAATGTCCACATCCAGGGACACCTTGTTCCTGTGGCTGAGGGATCAGAGATGTTCTGGGCAGTTGCTGGGTCAGTGCTTTGCTTGGATCCATCAAATCTCCTGCCCAAGAGCCATCCCCCTTCCCAAGCAGCCTGCTCCTGCTCCCATTGTGTCAGCACAGGGAGGGCAGGGTGGAGTGTTGGCAAAGCTGGTGGCCTCCTCACTCCTTGAGTGCAGTGCAAGAAGTTTCTATTGACTGGCTAGTCTTTGCTAGAGCACGTTTCTAGAGGCAGCTCTTCTCCTGTCGGGTGCTTTTGTGGCTCTCTTCAGCCTCGTGGTGCTTAGCACACCCCAGGATCACAATCCTGACCGAGGCAGCTCTCAGCCCATCCTCCTCGGAGTAGGGGATGCTTGCATCTGTTCATCAGGATGCTGTCCTTCATCTTAGCAAAGTCTCAAAGTGACATCTAGTGGAATACCCAGTCTCTGTGGGAAAATTTAATTAAACCACAGTCCCTTTATACCAGCACAAATATTGTGAAGGAAAACAACTCAACTCCTTTGACATTTTTGCAAATAGGTTCAGTGGAAACTGCTGTGTTTACTTTAACTGACATTTGTTTTTTCAGTCAATTATCCCTCCGTTTTTTTCTTCCATAATTTATTACATGCAGCTCAGCCATAATAATAAATACAAAGTTGTTTCTCCTTTCTGTTGGTGTCTTGCAGACTCTGCTACGAACAAATGAAATAAAAATGAGTCCCCCTAATCTCCCTTGCTTTCCCATCTCTGTGGTAGCCTCCAACTATTTATTATGGACCTTAGCAGTCTCATATGGAGCTGACTTTAATCCCAAATGTGAACAGAAGATTAGTCTGCAACTCTGGTATTCTTTCCTTGTGCTTGAATCCTGCTCTAAACTGCACTGAAGACACTAAGAGGGTTTGCTTTTGATTTTATTTTTTTTTTGCTTTGTTTTGTTCTTCACTTCAGTGGTCTTTGGAGCAAACCCTTTAACTGTGACACTGAAACACAGCTTTTAGCCAGATTACACCTTTCTGAGTCGCTCTCTCTGAACTAAAAGACAAACACCTTGATGCAGTTCTTGCTTTTAAAATTGTTCAAGAACTTCAGGAAATCTTTAGAACTCTCCAAAGAAAATCTACCCAAACCCCCAGTGTGTAAAAGGAGGGTCCTTATAATGGGGGGATGGAATCACAGGCTGGACTGGTGCAAACGTTTCCATTGATTTCCAGCTTTGGGTTGTAGCCAAAGCTGCAATGACAAATTATTTTTCTAGCTCTTCAATCAAAAGCTGCTGGAATAGAAAAGAAACATTACTTTTCTTTTTTTTTTTTTTTTCCTTGCTGTTTAAGAATGAAAATAATATGTTTGCAAGGGCAGAGCATGTTCCTCACAAGTCTTAGGCACGCAGCAGCTGTGCTTTAAGTGATTTCAGAGAAGGCAGTGAAACAACAGAGCACACTATGCACTCGTTTAATCCATCAGGTACTATCATGCTGCTACTTTCCTTTGTGCACAAGAACAGCCTGAGCTTTAATGAAAAACTTTAATTGAAGCAAAGATTTTACAGCCAAGAATCTTCAGCTGGTCAGTTTGTTTTCTTAAACAGTTCTTTGTCATAAAAGCCTACCAGCTGAAAACTCTTTTTTCTTCCATTATTCTTCATAAGCAGCAAAAAGAGCATCTCAAGAGCGACATGGAGGTTTATATTCCATCTGGGAAGCTCATCAGCCTTCCCCAGAAATGAAGCTGTTCAAAGGAACAGTAAATAGAGATGTGAACATTGGCAATTTGGAAAGCTGAATCCACTGGAAAGGAGTTATTTTTCAAAGTTCTTTTCAAGTTGGCTTTTGCCAATAATCCAGTGAATCTGTGGCATGCCCAATGGTTCTATGAAAATCCTTTATGTTCAGTCTTCCAGATAATCAGGAAAACAGGAGGGCAAAGTAAGGGAGGAGGAAGGAAAAGAGATGGAAATCAAGATAAAAATCAGCAGTATTTCACAAGGATGCAACACTCCTTAATTCCTTGTGCTTATAAATTTACATGCATCTTGCTTTATTGCTATAAAATGCTTTGCAAAGAAATACTTAGAAAACCAAGTAGGAAGAGGGATTTCCTTCCATCAGCTCGACAACATGAAGTTTGGAGCACAGTTCTCCAATCTATTAATTGGGATATGCTGGAAAATGCCATTGGGATGACATTTGTCCTTGTGGGCCACAGATTTCCTTGGGTTTCTGCAATAAGTTCCACAGATGTCGATGGAAGGGGCTTGGTATAAAATAAAAGAGGAAAAAAAAAAAGAAAATTAAAACTAAAACTGCAAATGCATTATGGATTTACTGTCCTGTCTTTCCCCTGAGTCTGTTTTCCCTGGTCTGGTACAAAACCTTCTTCCTACCAGGTATGGATGAAGAGCTTAACCCCTCTTACTCTTGGCTGGCTCTGGTGGGACTTCAAAGAAATCCTCTGACGTACATGAACGCAGAAGCAAAGCCAAAGACTCACTGGGACATGTTCTATTGAAGTTTGCCACACAGAGTACATGCAGCCAGGCCTTTGCTCATGTCAATTCCAAGCCCAGCCTTTGAACTGGAGAGGCAGGCAAAGGGTAGGAGTGCAACCCAAGCCACTGATGAGAGCTGGAGCAGAAAGTCCTGCTCGGAGGCAAGGGGAGCAGCCCCAAGGCTCCAGCAGCCCTGGGGTAGCATCCAGGGTAGATGCTGAGGGGAGCAGTTGAACAGGAAGGTATCTAGAGACTGCATTTAAACACTTGTCAAATAAGCTTCTCTTTTTTTTTTTACTTTCATTTATTTCCTACTTTATTTTGGACAAAAAGTGGGCCAGCTTTTCACTGGAAATGAAGCATGTGAATAGCTCTAAAAATCTGACCCAGAAAAATCATTGACACCTCAAGCACCCCAAAATAGCTGAGCTTTCCTACAGCAGCTTTTGTGGAAAGATGAGTTCAATCTTTGGGATGGAATTGCTCATTCTGTATCAAAATCTGTAAAATGGTATCACCTTTTTTTTTTTTTAATGAGATACTATTTGATGAGGATCATTTAATTAGTTTTAAGTTTAAAGTAATTTAATTGAATGCATTCGTTGAGATGGGATTTTTAAATTGGCATTCCACATTTCAGGTAAGCTGCAGAAATAATGGAAGGAAAGATCAAATAGGGACATTTGCACTAGAATAAGGACCAGATCCTGCCAGTTCAGCCCAAGGCAGGGACTGGTAACAACCTTCTGACTATGATTCTGGCCCTGGTATTAAAAAATAAATGACCATATAAGACAGAGCTGTCAAGAAAAAGTTTCTTTGGAGAAGTGAGACAACCATGTGACACAGACACTACTGCATATAATTCCTAATTTCCTGAGAACCAGTTTACTTTTGACCACCAGCAGGGTTTCTTTGTTTTTCATTAGCACATGGCTAAAGCTCTCTGTGTAACCATATCCAGATTGCTAATGAAAAAATATTGTCTGGAGTCACATCTGTAATCTGGAGACTTGGGGTATAATGAGGGTGGGGAGCAATGCATCAACCTGTGCGTGCACTCAGTGGCTTTGTTCCCCTGCCACTGCCACAGATCAGCCCCTCTCTTGCCAGATGTACATTCAAATCTGACTCTAGGTGGAGTTTCCAGAGGCTGGTGCTGTGCAGGCTTCACCCCTTTCATCTTTCTTTTATTATTGTATTTTTTTGACTTGGTGCCTTATCCTCATGACTAAAAATCTGAGTTTCAACAGAAATAACACAGATCCTTGCATTCTGTGATAGGCGACACATCCCAACAGCATTGCCTTCATTTTTCACATCCTGCTCCCATCATCTACCATGATAATTTTAGGTGAGGACCATCCCACCAGGTTTTTTGCCATGGCTCTGTGCAATAGGATAGGGCAGGCTGCAGATAATCACCAAGCTGTCGCTGCTCTGGCCACAAAGGCACAGACTCCTGCATGCCTACAAAGCTACCATGGTGCAAACACAGGACAGATCCTTCTTGAAACCAGATTCAGAGTGTTTCTGATGGGCTGAGGCTCTCTGAACTTTCTGTCCATTCCACCCTGAAACACAGTCAAGGCTGTGGCTGTTGCGAGACACACCACGTGTATCTCACACAGGGTATTGCCCTGTGCTGGGTGCTTGTCCAGTCTTCTTTGCTCTCCCTTGCTTTCCAGTCAAGTTTTATCTACAGATGCCTCCTTGCAGATCAGAGCACACCTCGTTCTGAGGGTGGTGTGAGGTTGATGCTCGGGGCAGAGGGGGAGAAGCAGCGGAAGAGGGAAGCAATTACTCTCCCTGTACCGAGACGCTTCCTCCTTCCCTTCCACCCCTCAGAAGCACAGGAAGCTCATCCTCAAACCATATGGTACCTCCAGATAGGCTGTGAGTCTTGGGAAAATGCCAGGGTCCAGCAGTACCCCCGGGGGCCCAGGGGCGTCCATTTCTTCTCCTCCTCTTCCCAGCTCGCCCTGGCACGGTTTCCTTCACCCTTACCCCTGCCTGCGCCGCTCCTTCCTGCCTCACGGCACCTGTGCTGCATTATGGTGCAGAAACCAACACCCTCACACACACAGTATTTCATTTGTCAGCCAGAAAAGCCACTGGAATGAAGCCACTAGGCAGCCTTTGATAGCCCTGCTGCTGAGGGGGCTGGGTGGAGGTACCACGGGCACTCCAGGATGGGTTATCTCAAGTGCTGTGTTTATATCGAAGTTTGAGGGCACTGAGTTAGGTTTGAACTGAGCTGCAGTCGTCGTTTCATCGCTGGGTTGTGCTCTTTCTCTCTCCACCATCCACTGGCTATGATGTCATCAGAGTCACTTGGCACGGAGCTGGGGGACACGCAGTGGGTCGTCTGCTTTGGCATTTGGGAGCCGCTTGGTTAGCAGGCCCTGCTTATAATTTAAACTAGATGATTTCCTTCAGAGTGGCATAGTTTTGAAAAATAGCATGTGATGCACTAATAAATTATTCAGTCTTCTGAACAGGCTACATGAAAAGCACATTTTTCCAGCTGCAGCTGGCTAGGCATTTGCAACTGTTTCTCTTGGATCTGTACCGCAGCACACTTAGCCATGCTTTTGTGACCTCCAGAAAGGATTAGTGCAATATGTTGTCCATGGGGCTGCTAGTGAAGGTCACTTGGAAACCTAGGCTGGTGTGACATGTGGCTGCCCACCTGCTCAGTGCTGTGAGCTGCAGGGAGCCTGGTAGCTGTCTCCAAACCATAGCAAGCTCCTGCACTGCGAGAGACAGGCAGAGAGTCCACTTCTAGCCTTACTCCAGTTTAAGTGCCTCAGTGCTGCTCATGGGACCAGTAACAGGGGACTATCTACACGTCCTGCAGTGCCACTTGTGAAAAGCAGAATGTGAGACCAGACAAAATCTCTTTTTGTGGAGGCAAAGGAGATCCTGCTGGAACTCCTGGCAATAGAGAGGTCCTTATCAACCCTGTCCAATTTACACAGGGAGTTGGTACTACTCACTAGCAACAACTCATCCTCTGTGCTTTGATTCTCTCTAGAAATCAGTTTGGGTTGGACACTGCTGCTTTTTGTTGGGTGAAGGATGTGATCTCAACTGGGGTGCTGCAGTACTCAGCACCCCACTTTGAACCCAAGGTGTTCTTAGAGGAGGGACATCAGGATGGTGTTGGTCCAAAGGAACCAAACCCTGCTGGCAGCTCAAGACACTATTTTTACTCCTCCTTTCTCCTGGTGTTGTGCAGTCAGGTCTGAAATCAGCAGACTGATGGTGGAGATGATTGTTTCTTTAGAATGTTACTGATTTATTGTTTCCATTGCCTACCTGCCTTCCTCATTCAGAGGTGCATTCATAAATCACACATTTGTACAGGAAAGGAGTGCTGGAGTAGTTTGCAACAACCTGCAGAAAGCCTAAGTGCTCTCTGTACCCTGAAGCACAGGGAGTCTCAGAGGTGGGTGTCACTCAGTTGTCAGGCAGTGATGATCCAGCCTGCAGAGCCACACAAAACATGTTATTTTTGTGACCAAAGCTGCTCAGTGTGCCAGAAACACAACCGTGGTCACATTCAGCTGAGCTACATCAGGATTTGAATGCCCTGGGCCTTAATTTTGATGAAAAGACTTTTGCATGCCAACAAAAAGAGAAATAATCAGTGCTGCCTTGGGTCTGGCATCAGTCAGGCTCCAAATGGTTTCTTTGCCAAGGTAAATACATCTTCCATATCTTAGGAAAGGCTGGATGTGTTGCTACTAGAAGACAACAACAATTGGGCATGTTTAGGCTGAGATGAGGAGGTTGAGCAGTGCATGACAAGGAAAAGTGAGTGTTCTTGTCAACTCTGGCTAATCAGAGAAGTCAGAATCCTCATTAGATGTAAGAAAAAATAATAATGAGGGGAAAAATATTATGCCCTCCTATAGTTTTTATGGGTGATTTACTAGAAGGAGGAGTATTAATGCAGGCTCTGAATGAATATGATATACTGCACTTTGGCAAGATGCATCAGGCACAGATTTAAATGGAGAAAAGAGGTGTCACCTCTCTCCCCACCACCCTGGGGCAAATGCAGAAAGCAGTCAAGATCATTCCATCACCTCCCAGCTCAGATACTTGCTGTCCTGTGGCTGTTGGCTCCCTCCATCCCAGCACCACACCCCCAACTATCCGCAGCATGGAGAGGCTTGGCCAGTCCCTCCCACAAGGGCCACCCCAGTTTCAGTCGTAAAACCATCCAGAAAAGCACAATTACCCAGCTGCTGTTTGCACTTCTGCCTCTCCCTGTTAGGAGACCTGCCTAGGGATTGATCCTCAGGATTCACAGGGAGAGCAGCACTGGAGCTGTTGGGAATGTGGTCTGGACCCTCCTGCCACCACTCCTGGTGGTGGTACACAGACAGGCAGGAGGTCTTTGTCTGCCTTTCATACATGAATCCACTGAGTCCTGGGAGAGAAGAAAACTCCTGGGATTGAGGATGAGAGAGGGTCATCCCAGTCAGGAGCAGTTTGCCCCAGTACTGCAGGGGTTGGGGCACACAAGCCTTTGTCAGCTTCTGCGTGGCAAAGCTGGCGGTGCCAACAGCCCGCCGTGGGTCAGGAGAGAGCCCAAGGATGATCCTCCACAGCTCCCCAGCACTTTGGCTGACCCTCCATGGGGCTTTTCATGTTCAGCTAATTAATTGTTACCCTTTTAGCTAATTGTTACCCCTTCCCCTCCGGGGGGGACCACCTTGACCTGCAGCTGTTTCCTAGGGACACACAGGGACTGCTGTGCACATCCTCCCGTAGCAGTTTGGCCCCTGTGAACCTGGGTCAAAAAGAAAAGAGATGGGGGAAAAAAAAGATTAAGTTCAGTTTTTATTACATTTGCAGCTTCCAGAGGGCAGACTGCCCTCAGCTGTCGCTCGCTCTCGAGCTTTGCTCGCTGTCAGGGGCAATATTCATTATTTCAGTCATTTTCTTTTCCATTTATTGTTCAACACCAAGCCATGAGAAATGAACTCTGACATAATGATTGAGCATGGAGCTGGGGGTTGAAAGTGAAAAAAAAAAAAAGAGCTGTTGGACTCTATATGAAAAGGTTTGGGGTGGGTTGTGTTTTTTTTTCTTTTTCTTTTTTTTTTAGATGATAATATATTGTTTGTGAATGGGTTATTTATTAGAGCCATGTGTAGCCTAAAAGGTTTGTAAAGATGATTACTAAAGCATATCCATATGTGGAATGTGTGTGCATATTTGTAAACTTGGCAATTTGTCCAGATTTTGATTTTTTTATTATTTTCTATTTTAAGCTTGTAGAAAAAAAGGTCTGTGCAATTGTGTAGGGTTATTCTTTTTCTTAATAGTAGCCAATATATTTTCAAAGCTATTGTGCTCTGCATAACTTTAGTTATAACACTTCTGACATCAGATGCACATGGTTGTACGCTTCAAAAATGATGAATAATCGGAATATTCGATAGTCTGGCATCAACCTCAGCAGAAAATTGCCTCTTTGCCAACATATCATAATTTCCAAATATTGCATTAGATCAGATACAGACCTTTTAATGCATCTGTGCTCGAAGGTAACAAAACCCGGGCACCACTAAACTACTGTTGGAGAGCAGAGAGCTTGATCACGGTGAAAATCAGCATTATTTTTGTTTTACTTTGGAATCCTGCTGGTACCAGCTTTTTCTTTGAGAAACCTGGGGCCAGTTCACACCCTCCTGAGAGTTTTGGAAACAGAAAGAGTGGAGGCTCAGACAAAATATAGTTTTGTTTCCTGCTTGGAACTGGCAGAGCTGATGCCATGAGATTGGGGCTGAGAATGGGGCTGAGAACAGGGATGAGAACAGAGATGAGAACAGGGATGAGTACAGGGATGAGAACAGGGATGAGAACAGAGATGAGAACAGGGATGAGAACAGGGATGAGAACAGGATGAGAACAAGGATGAGAACAGGATGAGAACAGTGACAAGAACAGGGATGAGATTAGGGCTGAGATCGGGGCTGAGAACAGGGCTGAGAACAGGGCTCTTCCCATCAGCTGCTCCAAGACACTCCAAATGCTGACCAGAGTGTGTTCTGCTGGGTCTGATGGCACTAAATAAGCCCTCAGGCAGATAGATCTAAGACTGCAGAGCACCTCGGAGCAGGCTGCTGTCTATTAGTGTGATTTGGAAAGGAAGGAGGGAAGCTGCACAGGCAGGTGCTCCCCGGAAAGGCAGCCCAAATTTGAAAGGAAATCCAGGAGCTGATAGCAGAGAGAGGAAAGCAGCTTGTAACTCAAGGTTCAGAGCAGGCAACCAGTGCAAAGGCCTTGTGTGTGCAGCTACATTTAGGCTTGGTTGCTACTTTAGAGTCTGCACGATTATCACAGAATGTTAGGGGTTGGAAGGGACCTCTAAAGATCATCCAGTTCAACCACCTGCCAGAGCAGGGTCACCTGGGTCTAGTCTGAGGAAGAGGAGGCTGAGGGGAGCCCTCCTCACTCTCTGCAGCCCCTGCCAGGCCATTGCAGAGAGGCTGGTGCTGGGCTCTGCTCACAGGGCATTAGTGGCAGAAGCAGAGGGGCTGGATTGCAGCTGCTCCAGGGCAGGGGCAGACTGGGCAGGAGGGAAAAGAGCAGCCAGAGCCTGGCACAGGCTGCCCAGGGAGGGGGTTGAGTCCCCATCGCTGGGGGTGTTTCAGGGTGGTTTGGCTGTGGGTTTGAGGGCCATGGTTTAGGGATGAACTTTGTAGAGTAGGGTTAATGGTTGGACTGGATGATCCCAAGGGGCTTTTCCAACCTCAATGATTCTGTGATTCAATCAGGTCACATAGGAGCAAATCAGGTGGGTTTTGAATGTTTCCAGAGAAGGAGACTCCACAACCTCTCTGAGCAGCCCATTCCAGTTCTGTCACCCTCACAGTGAAGAAGTTTCTCCTTATGTTTACCTCCTACATTCCAGCTGCATCCATTGCCCCTTGTCCTATCACTGGAGTCCCTGAGCAGAGCCTGGCTCCATCCTCCTGATGCTCCCCCTTTCCATCTTTACAGCCATTAACGAGGTCCCACTGCAGTGATCTGCCCTCACTGCTGTGCAGAGCATTGCAAATGCCTCAGCCCCATCCCTTGAGGGTGTCCACTGCAGCACTGCCCTGTCACTCTGTGCATCACCCTCTGGAGTCCATATGTTGAACTCTTGGGTGACTTTTCCAGTCCCTGGGTAAATGTGAAAGCCACAAAAGCAGCAGGTAAAAGTGACTTGGGACAGCAGACTTAGATCCTTTCCATGCAGTTGAGAGTTTATAATTCAGGAAATAAGGCTGGGATTAAGTTCTACACACGGTTAAGTGCCTTGTTTTACCAAGGCATAAATATCTATTTACAATAGTCATATAAATGAAGGCAAGGATCATTTAAATGATTTTGCAGGTTGCCAGAATGCCTCACTGGTTTGGACTGGAATTGAGAAAGATCAGAAAGTCATGTCACAAACACACCAAATATATAAACTACAGGTTTACTAAAGAAAAAGCTCTAGTAAACAGAACAATCTGAAACTCAATGAGAAACTTAAGAGGGATTTGGGAAGTCAAACACTGGGAGCTATGATTTGCTTCTCATGTTAAAAATAGCAACTCCTTCACATCTCCTTAGGATCAGGCTTATTTCAAACAGTTCTAGTTTATGGAGACTATTCTATGGAAAAGTATTTAATATATTAATTTTCCTTGAGGCAGACACTTCAGCTACAATAATAAACCATATCTGAATTTTAGGAACAAATTAATTTTACATCAAAGCTTTGATTTGCGCCCAGATAGAGTTTTGTGTTACAGCCCAATGTGGAAAAAATACAGGGAAGCATTTAATTCCTAAAATATGCAATAAACAACCTTGGAAAAGGTTTACAGCATCATGTCAGTGATGCTGTTATTTACTTTCAGGTAACTGTCTTTTTGGGCAGCAATTTAAATATTGAAAATTAATAACAGCAGTGAACAGTTACAGGGAATCATTGTAGAATTTTATAGCTGAAAGTTATGAAAACATAGAACTAAGTTCTGATTTTTCAGCTTGGTCACAACTGGTCTCTAATTTTGTCCCAACACTTTTATGGAGGAGGGTTGTAGGGGGGGTGCAGTGATTGTGGGGGTGATTGATGCCAGTTGAAAAGTCTTCAGGGATGGCTTGTTTGATTTTAATCAGAGATCAGCACTGGTTACACAGGGTTTAAACCATTCCTGAGTCCTTGAAAATTTTGGTCCTCACCATTTGCTTGCATAACTTTTTGCTTTATGACTGTTTAGGACTTTTTATGACTTTTATTGCTGTTGAATTCTAGCAATCCCATTAACTCCCAACACATCTCTTTGTTCTCCTGGGACTCACTATGAGTTGCTCTTCTCTCAGCTGCTGTTACCTAGTTCCCAACCAAAAGTTCTCCAGCATCACAAGAAGATACTTTCCCATCTCTGTATCTGGAGTCCTCCTTTTTCCTCTTGCCTAGTTGGCCTTGTATGCTGGGGGAGAAGTGTAACAAAGAAGATTAGAAGTATTTTCACAAATCCTGTTAGTCACCCATCTGGATTTGCCATTGTTCCAGCATGACCTGTAACCACTCTATCCATGTGTCCCTTCCATGCCACTCCTCCAGCACATGTGATTTCTTTTAGTTGCTGTGCTGACAGTTGAAGGTTCTTGGCATTTGAGACAGTAGGTGTTGGTGTTCATCAGACACAGGTAAATATTCCCCTGCAGATATTCAGGGAGAGTTCTGTTTCTTGCTTGCTGAGCTGATAGAGTTGGAAATAAAAATGCAATATAGATATAGGTTTTGAAAACAAGAATGAGCAATTTCTTCCCTAATCCATTTCAAATTCTATGGGGGAACTTCTGTCATTACTGGTAGTTTTCACACAACATCCAACCAGCTTTTTTTCCAGTCATTTGGTTGTAGCTTTCTTTGGTAAATGGTAGTGGGTAAGAGGGAGTGTTGGGTGGTGTCATCATCTAAAAGCACTCACAAAAACATTGTATTTGCCATTTCTCAGAAGAATGAGAGATTACAGGGTCACCTTTCCTCTTGGAGTGCCAGTGGGAATTCCCTTCCACAAAACTGCTTCTTCAACAGGGTGGCAAACACCTGAAGCAAGGAAATTCAAAACACATGAGATACAAACAGTCTTCCCAGTGAGCTGCCTTCCTTTCTGCTCTGTTCTGTGGGTCTGAATCAAAGGCCAGTGGCCTCTTCTCTCTTTGATAGCAGTCCCAAATGTCTGTGATGCAGGATGCTAAGAGATGCAGGTTTGTGTTCTGTCAGTGAAGAACAGCAACTTCATCTCCATCTCTAACAAACAGCACACTTTTCACTGAATCACAGAATAATTTCTGTATTTTTACTTTTAAAAGCAGAACAACTAGCTCAAGTTACTCAGGGCTTTGTCCAGTATTTTCAAGTTAAGGTCTCTTGAAAATCTAAGTTGTTCTGTGTGACATCAACAATCCTCCTATATGTGCCTCTCGGGACATGTGTCATGTGTTTGTCAAGAAAAAAATGATCATCTTTCTAACAGACTTAGTCTGAAGACAGAGCTGAAAGCAGAAAACATTACCAGCATTTAGTGCAACAACTGGAAACAGTGGATGTGTCATCAGCCTTCCTGAGAAGCAAAGTACTATTGACTCTTCTTTTCCTTCTTCTATTCTAGTGCCAGTCCAAACATCTCTTCTTCACTTCCACAGCAATAATTATCAACTCTTAGATAGGGCAGGAGTGCTTCAGGCCCAAGCACAGTTCATGTGCTCTGTGCAAATGCTGGAGGGAAAACTGGAGAACACCTGCATAACCATTTTATTGCTGAACAGGACTCTTTGTCTAACCTGTCAACCACCCCGTTGGGAATCTCTCATTTTGCCACAGTAACGAGAGAACCAGTTTTACAAACGAGTGTGGAGATGCTGAAAAAAGCAAGTCCCAACTCATAGGCTCCACGTGTCACCTTTCTGTTGAATAAGGTGCAGTTTAGATGCCAGTTCAGTGGAGGTTTCACCCCTCACTCTTTCCTTTCCAGTGAAGCACATCCGTGGGTTGAGATGCACATGCCCTGGAGCTGTAGCACTTTGCCCTGATAATGGAGTAAAGGGATTAACCACAAACACATTTTGAAATCCTTCCCCCTTTGCTGATTCATTTTCCTTTCAAAGTTCCCATTCCATCCATCCATTTGCTCACCTGCTTGAAGTGAAGACACAAAACAAGCTCCTCTGGGACACGTGGTAACGTGGCTGTCACCATCACAGCAGTGCTGTCCTGGGTTAATTTACCCCAGGCTCCATCTCTTCATTTTCAGGAAATCAGGCAACAAAACAGATCTTCCCAGCTCCATGAGCCCTGTGGATGTCTCAGGGATCTGCCAGCTTGCTCCATGCCAGCCTGTAGGATGTGTAGACTTTGCTCACTCTGTCGGTGGTGCCTCCTACACCCGTGGCTGGAGTACCTGTGTGTGTGCAGTCCCTGCAGTTGTACCTGCCAGAGACAAGAGCTGTTGGATGTGGGCCCAGCTTAGGAAAAATGAGCTCTGCAGGAGTTTGGCACTGCAAGAATCACAAAGCTTTGATGCCTCTGCAGCCCCTGACTGCGCTGTGGCCGCCGTGCGCAGGGGTGAAGGATGCAGGAAGCCTCCAGCATCCCTGTGAGAGGCACTGAGCATCACTCCTCACTCTACAGCACCTGACAGGACAGTGGAGAGGCTGGTGCTGGGCTCTGCTCACAGTGCCAGAAGCAGAGGGGCTGGATTGCAGCTGCTCCAGGGCAGGGGCAGACTGGGCAGGAGGGAAAAGAGCAGCCAGAGCCTGGCACAGGCTGCCCAGGGAGGGGGTTGAGTCCCCATCGCTGGGGGTGTTTCAGGGTGGTTTGGCTGTGGGTTTGAGGGCCATGGTTTAGAGGTGAACTTTGTAGAGCAGGGTTCATGGTTGGACTGGATGATCCCAAGGGGCTTTTCCAACCTCAATGATTTTCTGATTCTATGAAACCTCCATGCAGTGGCAGGCCCCAAGAGCTCTAAGATCAGGCAGCACTGCCCCCTTAAATCATCTTCTTGACCAGCAAAATGAGTGAGGGTGCAGAAGGAGTAAGTCAATTGTAAAGAACTAATGAATGGTGCTGGGTACAGGGTCATTGTCTATGCTGCTGAGTGAAACGTGTCCAGACAGAGGAGACAGGAAGAGCAGCTTCAGTCAGCAGGAGTCCAGACTGCAAAGAGGCACAAGGAGAGGGAGCCAGGGAAGGGATGTCAGCAGGTATTGTGTCTGGAAAGGACCAGAAGGTCAGCATGGCCAGCGGGGAGAAACACCAGTCACCTGGGAGACAGAGAAGAGAGCTTTAGTGGAGTAAGAGAGGAAATCTCAACCCTTTGAGAATAATGATGGGCTCTTGGTGACAGAAGTGCTTTTCCTGAGTGATTAGTTGATCAATTAGGTGGCATTACTGCAGCTTTTGTATAGAGGGATGAAGCACTAGCTCAAGGAAAATCAGTTGCTGACAGAATCCGTGCCATTCCTTAGATGTTGGCAGACATCCTGTGCCTCGAGAGGGAAGGAGATTTTGTCAGCATTTGCATGAAGCCAGTGGCCACCTGCAATGCATAATTTCACTGTCTCAGACCTTTTTTGGTTTCAAATAAGGCTTTTTGTTGTTGTTGTTGTTGTTGTTCATTCCTGCCTCTTAAACTTTATTCCTTGCTCTTCCACTGGCCAGCTGGTTGATAATGGGCATTTTTTTTATTCTACATACCTCAGTTTCTACTTCTGTACTACAAGAACAGAATTACTTGTCTAAGGATGCTCTACCAACGAAACATGTGCAAGATCTGTACTTAGAAGAGGGAAAAACCACTTCAATTAAATCAAATTACCTTTTAAAAAACACAAACATCCTTCTAATGCATTTCCATTTGAAGAGCATTTTAACAAGGGCTGTGTGTAATTCATTAGATGAACCTTGTCTCTTACCTACCTGATTTTAGTTTTTACTTTATCTGACCACAAAACAGTTTGAAGAGAATCCAGAGAGCACCAAACATCTGGTTCATCTGTCTCTGATACTGAACAGCCTTGTCACAGGGGGGGTGCATGAGCCAACTAGGGGATGTCTGCAATGACAGGTCCTGACTCTCTCTGAGAAACAAGGTTTGCTTATCTGACACTCAAATCTCTCTGGCTCTGACACCCCAAATTGAGAAGCACACTGGATGTCTGAGGAGCATATGTTCCAAATCAGCTGTCAGTAACCCAGCAAAGGCACAGGACGTCCACATTCCTCACACATTGCAAATGCAGAGACACTTTCTATTATTTTAAGGGGTTTTTTTTCCCCTTTATGCTCACGTTCAGATGGAAACCTCTCCCAAAGCCAGGTACTGTGATACACAATGGAGGGGAGGGGAAAGACCCTGGAGAGTGATTGATTGCAAAACACAAAAGGAAGATGTATTGTGTAATCATAAGGCCGGGAGAAGGAGCAGGCAACACGACTGGGTTTCCATTTCAAATAAATAGACAGTGGAACAATCAAGAAACTGCCAAAGTAAATGAATTCAGCATGGGGGGGGGGGGGATTGCTGCTTCAGAGAAGGTTTCTGTCACAAGTTGCAGCATCACTGGTGAAAGACACAGGTCTTCTGGTTTATTTTTTCACTTCCTGAAGCCACACTCTGCTCTCTGTTATTGGAACTGACATCTGGAGGAGAGCCAGCGAGTTCACCGAAATTAGTCTGGGTTTCAATTGTTGTAACACAGATCAGATTCCTGCCCACTGTCCTTGAACCCCTGAGATATGCAAAATGTGTGATGGACTCTTTCTCCTGGGGATTTCTGCACTGATTTAACTGTTCCCAGCAGCTTCTTTACCACATTATGAGCTTTAGAGGAGAAGGGAAAAAAAAAAATCTTTTAGCTATGAAAAAATGACAGAAATAAAGAAATATGAGTTACTCTCCATGGAAATTGTGAGAGGTCCCAAGGCCATATCAGAGCACATTATTTAAATTCTTTTAGCTATCATCAGCAGTGCAGAACTTCTCTTTTAACATGTCTGAATCTGCATTTGATCCTGTAATTGGAGATACATTAAATCAGGAGTTATCATTCTTCTTTCCTTTTAAATCTGTCACAGGGCTTCTTGTAAAAAGCTTTGATTTTCCATCACACACCCTCGACTGCACCAAACACTGGATTGTGACAAACTTCCACGTTGCTGTGTGTGTGTAAACAAGGATTTGCCAGCGTGCTGGGTATGTGCAGCTTGTGTCAGGAGGACAGAGCACTCAAACAGCATCATGATCAAATACCTGATACTCTTTACATGAAATCAGGGCACTGCCTCATTAGCTGAAGGTCATAGATTATAATAACTCTTGGCACTTCCAATCCTGGAGGTGTTGTACACTGTCTAATTAAAATCTGAGGGTATGTAAGCTTTTCTGCATAGGGAAAGGAAAGGAGAAATGTCCCTAAAGGCAGAGATAGAACAGGGAAAAAAATCACAGGCACAGAATCCTAATTCTAATTCAGTTCTTGGGCACCAGTCCTTCCTCAGATTTCTGGCCACACTTGCTGATAAAAAAGCAAGAACTGGAATTTCATCCAAATAAAACCAAAATGAGTAAGGATTAATACATATCTTTTATGCTACAGCGTGGCACAATATTTTGAATAACAAAAAGAAGAGCATAACACCCACTGGTGGTGGAATTTACAGGATTATTACAAGCCCAAAGTCATCCCTTATTTCTCTTGCTACTTCACAGCTTCTTTCCCAGCACAAAAACATGGAATGTGTGCCAGCAGCTTTAAAGAATATTCATCCCACTGCACTGAGAATGGGTAGCACATCACCTTGCACACACTTTGCATGTCAATGCATTTGCTGAGCTGAAAACCACATTACTACTGTTGAGTTTACACTAACCATGAAAGTAGAAGGAAAATCCTAATCTGGCTAATTTCATTTATATATTTTAAGAGTTTTTATTCTCTTTCTACCATCTTTTCCTAATAACTTCATACTCCATCACGAAATTGTTGACTGCCTGTAACTTGCAGTTTATAAAGTCTCCTTTCTTGTAGGGCAGTGTCATTAACCAGAAATGTTTAAATAATCACATCTATTTTAGTGTGTCTGCTCTGAAAATTGAATACATACAACTCTTCCTTCTCAAGAAGATCTCCCCATCCCTGTGTACTAGCTTAGGGAAGGTCTTAGCACTTAATAAATACTACAGACTTTTCAAACCATACTTTGCACTTTCAAAACATCTGAAAACCAATGCAGAGCTCAAGGCTGAGGAAAGTGCATCACACATGGCTTTGTGGCCTCGTTGTGTGGCTGTAAACTCAATTCTGGAGCAGAGGAACAGAGCAGGCTGACACCATCTCCGTCCTGCTTTGTGGCCACCACCCTGATTTCTTTATGTCAAGCTGGAGAAGTCAGGGGGGTCATTCTTAATAAGAGCAACAACTTGTGGACAAGATTAATGGCATCAAATTTTATTCTGCAGGAAAGCAGTGTGTCCTCTCACTATGTCTTGAATTTCACCTTGTGTTTTAAAATGGAGCAACACGCTGGAATAGCTTTTCTTAATAGTCTACATTTGCTTTTGATAAATTGAAATCAGTGAAAATGAAAAGCAGAGGAGTGGGGTTTGGTTGGTTTTTTTTTCCCTCCAAGCTAGAGAATATTTCATGTGAGAGTGTGGAAGACGTTTTCAGGAGTTGAGTAAACAGGCTGGGTTATTTATATTGAAAAATTCCAAAGATTAGGCTTCTGCTTTTTAACGTCTCAGCCCTAAAAGGTGTATGATGTATGTGCTCGGGTTGTTCTTTTTACATTTGCCCTTTAAGTGCAGAGTCCATTGATAGCCATTTAGAAAGCACCCAGGACTGGAGTGCCATGTGTTTTAGCAAAGCTAACAGGAGATTTTAGATACGAGCACTAGTGTTTAAAACAGCCTCGTGAACTCACAGCTCTCTAGACAATGCCTGGGATATGGGAGCTGGGAAGGAAGCCTCAAAGAAAGGAGCTGTAGCCAGTGCTGTGATCAGTGCCAGTGTCAGACTGGTGGTGCAGTCAGGGTTACACTAGTGTCTGGAATTGAGACACTCTTGAACACAGATCCCTCGTGCCAGGCTGCTCCAGACCAGAGCAGATGGACCCAGAGATGACAGCTAGTTGCCGTTTTCATCCTGCCACCTGGGATGGCCAGAATGGTATTTCTCCTTTTCTAACAGTGGATTCAGATGTGGTTTTTTCATCCCTCTTACACTTGCAAGGAGTTCCCCTTGCTGCTGAACAGGGCAGGGTGCTGCAGAGTGAGTCTGTACTCCAGAGAGGTGTTTAAAACCTCAGGCACTGAGGGGCCAGCCTTTTTCCAGCACTCCCCTGGTCTCTGGAGCTTTATCCTTGCTTCCTCTGAAGCAATCTGATTTCACACAGCCTTGCAAAAGAACTTTCTGGAGAGGACTGCAAGGGTTTCTGGAGTTAGTGTCAAATTTGAGCCACAATCCATGGTGGCTGAGGATGCTCCAAATGCCTGAACATGTAGCCTTTGGGTGACCAAAGTCATGCAATTGAGGGTGTGATTCAGGGAGAGTTGCCAGGGCCCCTGCCAGCTGCTGAGGAACAAGAGTTCCAGAGGGATTGATGGGAATTGGTGGATCTTGGTCCCTCTCAGGGTCAGACCTACCTCCCTTTAGGAACAACTGTCAGCCCATGACTGATCCAGCTTTCCAAAACTCAGAATATATTTGCACCCTTTTTGGTTTTAACCTAAACTACAGTGAGATCCTGGGTCTGGGGCACTTCAGTGCACGTGAAGGTGGCAAGAAAGGTGGCAAACTTGGGCTCTTAACCTCTGCCTCCCAAGAGTTCCCAAGAAATGCCCAGTGATCAGTGTTCCTTCATTAATTTGTAGTGAACTGTCAGGAAAATGTGGAGCTGTTTTCTCCTAATTGTGTTACTTTATAAATATGCCCTTTCAAAACCTCATTCATGTTATTCTGTAGACTTTTGACCTCCCATCCATCATTCTCTTGCCACACAACAGATGGATTTGGATCTTGCATGAATGATGTCAGGTCTTCCTCTAGCAGGAGCTCTCATCAGTTTTGCTCCTAGCTGCTCTGGTTTGCAGATACCCTCTTTCAATAGCAATGAGAAAAATGCCTTTATCCTCATTTCTCTGTGAAATACAATCTATTCTGAGGATAAGCCTAGACCTTTATGTTAATCATAAATCAATTATGTTTATCCTTAACCCAGAAAGCATGAAAATTCCATATTGCAAAATCCAGTAGGATATTCACAGTAATTGTGCCACTTTTTTATACAAATCAGAAGCTCATATCATAATCATTAGAGCTATCACTGAGCAGTCATCTGTCTTGGAATATTTGAAATGTCCATTTCAATTGCAGTGGAGGTTTGGGAATTTATTTATTTTTAATAGCTGAAGCAAATCCTTTTATTAACCAGATTTCCCCTTTTTATTCCTCACGTAGCCTTTTGAGTTTAGTCAGATTTTACATGACAGTTCTGCATAAAGGAAGTGAGAAGGGAACTGCAAGGTTAAGCCTGTAAAGCACTATCTCTGCCCAGGACCACTGACCATCGATTTGGCAGATAAGCACCCTGCAGGATTGTTCCTTACACCTTCAGTCTGTAAACAGATGAAGTCAGCCAGGCTGGCCCCACTATTTGTTATTACTGGGACTTGAAGCAGCCAATGTGTTCATCAGATGGAGCCCTCCTGTGTGTCCAGGGATGTACAAGGACAGAGTACACGTGGGAAAAGGTGGGGAGGGAGGAATGTCCTTCATTCTGCTCTATACATCAGTAGCTGGGATGCAGAGAAAGATGCCTCACTGTATTCATGCTCCATCTAGAGTTGAGATTTAGGGGCTGTTTTTTAATTGGTTTGGGGTTGTTCGGTTTTTGTTTGGGTTTGTTTTGGGGTGGGGAGGGGAGAGGCAGGGCTGGATGATCCCACCTGGAACTCAGAGGTTCCAACTGACAGCAAAATAAGATAAATGAGTAGCTTGCACATGCTGTCCTATTCCCAACCAGGGCTAAAAACTGCCTAAGGGTCATCAAGAGCCCAAACTCCCTTAACCCAAGTTCTCTGATGTGAGCCTGAGGTTCTGGGTTCAGCTCCCATTGCAATGGGCAGTGAAGAATAAACCTTCTGCATCTGGCCTCACAGTTGGCAAGATCTCAACAAGCTTTCTTCTGAGAATTCCTGTTCAATTGTCACTGCCTGCAAGCCAAGCAGCAGACAGATCCCCTTGCCCTGTCTGCCTTATGAAATAAGTGTCACAGATTCATTTCTCCCTTTTTTTCTGGCTGTGTGGAATGTGGGGGTGTGATCCTATGGTCAGGCCCTGCTGCCCTTTGCACATGAAGCACTGAACTGTCAGAGTGAGTGGAAACAGGTGTATGCAGAGCAAGAGAGATGGCTGTATCTGCAAGAGTGATTTTGGATGCTTGGAGCCATGGATGAAACTCAATCTGGCTGGTAAGTGCAATCAATATTTTGGGGGCTCTCTCGTGTGTCACCGTGGCCAGTGACAAATGTGCCACAAGCCCATTAATAACAGGGCAAGTCCAGAAGTTCTCCCTTCGTGTCAGTGCCCATTTCAGCAGCTCACTGCTTCTTGAAGACTCCCTGAAGCAGTTTGGCTTTGCTGTGTCAAACTGCACACCTCTCTGTGTTCCCTCATTCCTCCCTTAATGGTCAGAAAGGTTATTTTTATTGAAGTTTAGAAAGCCCACTTCAGTCTAGCAAAGGAATAACTGGGAGTAGCAACAAGCTTGTCATATGCAGTGGTACAGTCAATGCTACAGCTTGCCCTTGGATTAACTGGCATCCTCACAAATGGCAATGACTAATTATTCCAGGTAGTGCTGTGTGAAGTTTCAGAGATGATAGGTCTGTCCCTGATTTAATTTATTTCTCATTCAGCCTTTTTAAACAGGGTAAAATGCATGAGCTTAGCCCACTTTTTGCATTTTTCTGTGGAGAAATCAAACCTTCCTAATGAGTAGGCCAAAAGATTGAAATATTCCCTTCATCTTTCATTCACCTCCCTAAAAATAACATGGCTAAAAAATCAATCCCAGTCGGTTCATGTGCAATTACCAGTGCTGGAAAACCAGCACCTGAAGCACCCCAGCATTTCCCACGTGCTGTGAGCTAGACAAGGAGGTGTCTGCTCTGCCTGCTGCAAGCTCTCTAAATGTAAAACACACTTTGAGAGCACGTTCTCTTCCTAGAGGCTGAGCCTATTACTACCTCGTGCATAAAAGCAGCTGCTATTTGTGTCAAAGTGCAAGTATGGTAATTAATTTTGCAGGATATACAGCATAATGAAGACCTGAATTACTACAGATGGGATTAAATTGCCAGTGAAATAGTCTCTTGTCATCACTTGAGTGGGGAAAGGGGGACATCTGCTGGGAGCTCTTTGCAAAAATGGAGCAAGGCAATTTCCTACTTGAAGCAGTGGGATGCAAATCCCTGTGGAAGTGACTAAGTGACTATTAGATACTGCTTCATTTCTAAGCAAGACTGTTGATTAGTTAGGGTGGATCAAACCGGCCCAGCAGAATGTTTTCCATGCTGGAAAAGCCCTCCCTTCCCTTTCACCAAGTTCACAGAGTTGCTGCTTCTGGATGAATGCCCAGTACCCTCTTGTGCAGAGATTTTCACAGAAGGGGAGAGAGGAAGCCTGGGCTGGAAAAAAAACCAACACTCAATGCTTTTTGCTAGAGGTTAAAAAAAAAATCAGTATTAGAAATCTGCAAGGATTGCATGAGTACCTAAGAAAGCAAAATGTTCTGGCATTCACTAAGCCTTGAGTAGGCATCTTCTCAGGGATTACAACCTGCTTAACCATTGGAAATGAACTGAGGCAGGAGGAAAAACATCCAGCTTCATTGCCATGAAATCCTGTGGCCAACAGACACGTTTCTATTCACCAGAGTGCACAAGAGATCTGTTGCAAGCCCAGATTTGAAGTGTACTTTTTTTCCCCTGCTGCTCTGCACACCATATTCAGTGTCCCATGGCAGCACAATGCACTTTTAGCCCATCCTTGTTACAAACTTGGAATTTTCTTAATATTTTTCAGTTCTCCCCATAGCATTGTCTCCGAGTACATTCCAGATTTATCTGCAGTCTTTAAAGTGCAGTACAGGACTATCAGTGCAGACAATTTATGCTTGCATTTGCCTTTAAGTTATCACTAGCCTAAGGTCTTAAATCAGATTATGATTAGCTTGCTCTTGCAAAGCTCAAGCAGAACTTTCTAAGATAAACTGTATCTTGCTACCATCCAAAAAAGTTATTTCCATATAAAGTATGTTTATTAAATGTGCTGAACTGTTATAAAGTTCTTTTAAATTTATGAAAAGTCTAAGAAACTGCTTGGCAAGAATACTTGAGATGACAATATATATCATAAAAACCTTTCATACTATAAAAAGAACAGCATGCAAAAAGAATAACTAAAAATGTTCAGGCTGTTCACTTATGCTCTGAGTATAACATAAGCCAAGCTGACCTCATTTTATATGAGGCCATTTCATCCTCAAACACACCACTAAGCTCTATTTTATCTGTTGTACTTTCATTATTTTGGGCCAAATCTGAAATGGGAGCATCGAGGCTTCCGAGCTGCCTCGTGGAGAGGAATTCAGAACTGGAACAAGGTTCAGAGCTGACCCCTCTGCTGGATCCACATGGGTGTTTAATTTAAAGATAGGCTTCCAAGCTAGCACAGAGAAATGATGCTGATGTTGTCCTGCCTGGAATGCACACTGATTGTCTGCACTTCTTTGCAACTGGGGGTTCATTTCTCTCTTTCACAAATGGCAGCTTGTTCTGGCTCTGGGTAGTTCTCTAACACACTACCACTGGCAAGTTAAGCCATTAAGAAAACTATAAGAGCCAAGTGCCCTTTGAGTGTGAAACAAGGAGTAATAAGATTTCTTGCACTAAATCTTCAAGTCCCATTGGTTCCTGCAAACTGTTATATCAGTGATGCAAAGTCATTTTTAAAGGCAGACTCTCAGAGATGATGGAGCAGCTCTGTGAAGCACCTTTACCCAACATTGTTTTCACACTGATGACTCTCCAGAACTAGTCAGTTCTTTGAATAACTTTTCTGTTATTCATAATACTTATTTTCTGTCCAAAATCCCAGATTTGAATGCCCATTAATGAAGAAAAAGTTTGAGCACCTGAACCAGAGTTTGTTCCTGCAGTTGACGGGACTGGTAGGTTGTCTTTGCCACTTGTGAAAACATCTCAGTGAGGTTGTTCTCCTGAGGAGTCCTTTGGCTGTAATTAAAAGATTTTAGCATGCTTAGAAAAGTAGTCAAATTTCAGCATCACTCTGGTATGTTCTTCTCTTTCTACACCATAGTAGTCTGATTGGGTTTTCTGCTTTTCTCTGGGACACTGAATATTTACTGCTTGCAAGTGACAAATACCAGCCTTGATGCCCTAGAGAGACCACAGCTGGAATGCTGTGTCCAGTTTGGGGCTCCCCAGTTTAAGGGAGACAGGGATCTATTGGAGAGAGTCCAGTGGAGGCTGTGAGGATGATGAAGGGGCTGGGACATGTGTCTGGTGAGGAAAGGCTGAGAGCCCTGGGGCTGTTCAGTCTGGAGAGGAGAAGCCTGGGAGGGGCTCTGATGAATGTCTATAAATATCTGAGAGGTGGGTGTCAGATGGAAGGGGCCAGGCTCTGCTCTGGAGTGCCCAGCAATAGGACAAGGAGCAATGGGGACAAACTGGAGCAGAGAAGGTTCCACCTCAACAGGAGGAGAAAATTCTTCCATGTGAGGGTGCCAGAGCCTGGCCCAGGCTGCCCAGGGAGGCTGTGGAGTCTCCTGCTCTGGAGACTTTCCAACCCCCCCGGCTCTGTTCCTGTGTGGGCTGCCCTGGGTGCCCCTGCTCTGGCAGGGGGCTGGACTCCAGCATCTCCAGAGCTCCCTTCCAGCCCCTGTGATTCTATGAAAAATCATCTGCTAAGTTGTGGTAGTTGTGCCTTCCTGAGATCCACAGCAGGTTAGCAGCCAAGGCTGCACTAGCAGAAGGCCAGTGGGAGGGCCAGTTAATGCTTGGGCATTGAGAGGCAAGGTGTGCCAGTGGTGTCATCCCTGAGGATTAATGGGAGCTTCCTTGCAGAGTCCAAAAATGAGAAGATCTGCATGACTTATCTGTGTGTGTGCACATATCTATTTTTCAAAATACCTTCAGATCACTTCTGGGGAAGTGCAGCCATCTGTAAACCTGCTCCTTGGCTGACTTGAGCAATTTTACTTGTCCCAGGCTCACCCAAGCAATAAACAGATGACATGTGTGTTGCAGCAGGGAAAAAATAGGTCCCTTGTGGTAAGAGAAGACAGCAGTCTTCAGCACCAAAAAAATAAGTGGTGTTTGCAATCAAAAGCTTATGCACAGATATAAAAGATATTGCTGGTGATTTGGATTAAACTCTCCTCATGAACAGTGCAGTGAAAATGAGAGATCTCTTTTTTTAATTGGGGTTTTCTGTCCAAACTTGTATAAAGAAACCCAAACTCCACTGAAGTACACAAACAGAATCCAAACCAGATTAATTTGGTTTAGGATTGCTTTTGTGTATCATTCAGATGAATTTCTGCAGCAGACTGGCTCCCCAGCATTTTGACAACAAACTTATAGGACTCATGCTCAAGTGTGCCCAGCTGAAGGTGCCTGATGCATGTGTAAGGAGTTTTTTTTGTGAGATCTGCATCTCCCTGGAAGATCAACACTTTTTCTTTGGCTCCTGAGCCAGAGGTAAAAGGTGTTCTGTGGGAGAAGCCAGAAAAGGAACCATTCATTTCAATTGGAAGCACAGGCAGGAAAATACATGACATTTACAGCACAACAGTTTATTTCTAAGAGATTAGCTGATGAGATTTTAGGAATAAATGCAATGTACATTAGGTTTAGAAAAGGCTTTTCCCTAGATTACCATAAGAACGTTATGCCATTGATTTCCGACACTGGATTTGTAAACTGGAAATGTAGTGGTGAATCAGTAAGCACAGCTTTTGTAGAAGTTAAAAATCAGCTCATGCAGTATTTGTCTCATCTGTAACTGACAGCAGCAGTGATTTCAGTTCTAACTGTACAGTGATTAGGTTGGACTTATTTTCACTGTAATTCCTTTGAATTAATGTATCTATGCTAGAAGAAAAAGATTCTCTGGCCCAATTGCCACCTGGGTCTTGTTATTTTATTTTTTTTAAAACAAAAAAGAATTGAGAGGGCTGTACTGGATGCATCTGTAAAAGCTCGTGCTAACTCAGCCCCTCTATATTGTGCAGCATGGTCTAGGGGATATAAATATTTCTAATCAGGAGAACTCAAATACCTGAGATAGTCCCGTGGTGGTTGTTTGTCAGAAAACAGGACTGGCACGTAAGGTTGTGAGAATGTTGGCACAACTGGGTGTGGAAAACATCACTGAAACTAGCTGGGGAGTGAAGATGGAGTAGTTTTCTGCTAACAGTTCTGTTTAACATATTTTAAGCTATCCTACTTGGCAGAACACACCACTGCTTGGTCAAATTCTGTCCATTTTGATCCAAAGAACTGTCATTTTCACATCTTGTGTGGAAGGGACAGTCACAATTCAATATATTCAGAAATATCAACTAGGGAGGTGCAGTTGCTGATGCTGGAAACTCTCTAAACTGCTTCTCCTCAGAGAATGGAAAGTGAAGGTTGAAAGTTGCACTCGATTCCCTTCCTGCACTAACTCTCTTCTTCCTGGCCTGTTGAGTGGTGGAAGAATAGCTAGGAAAAAGTGATGTTTAAAATCTTTGAACTCATTCAGTGATACAAAAGCCTGATGCCTACTGCAAAGTATTCACTGGAATCAAGATAAAGTTGACACTGATCTTTCATCATCCTTTAATGTTTTGGTGCTTCTTCCTATTACCATTTCTTCTTCCTATTATTTCTCCTTTGGCCACTGCAGAAACAGATGCAGAGCTGTATTTCTACAGACGTGTGTGTGCTTATTTTTACACATGCATATATGGCACAGGGTGCCCAGAGAGGTGGGGGGAGCCCCATCCTTGGCAGTTTCTCAGGCCAGGCTGGATGGGGCTCAGAGCAACCTGCTCTAGTGGGAGGTGTCCCTGCCAGGGCAGGGGGTTGGAACCAGCTCTGACAGAGAAATGCTGAAGCCCCAGGGTCTGTCTCAGGACACCACCAGTGCCCTGGGTCATTCCCACTTCCCTCTCTGTTGTTGGGAGGTATTTATATCACAGGAGAGCTTGGGGGCACAGCTGGAGATCAGGTGCTACTGTGCAAGTGCACCCACCGCCTAGGAAAGCTTGCTTCAACTTAGAGAGCTCTCAGCAAATCACTCCTGTAACAGAAATTACTCATCCTCTGAACACCAACTGCCTCGTTAAGCTCCAAGATGAGACACAATAATCACATTTTGCCCCGAGGCTCTTGGGAGTTCATCATTCTTGTCGAGAAAATCCACCTCCCTCAGTGCTCAGAGCAGCTCATCATCCACACAGCTCGTCCACAACGAAATGTTGCCTCAAAGGGACAACAAGGACTTGATGCAGGGTGCTGGAGTGTAATTCTGCACCACTGACCCAGACAAAGATGATAAGGAGCAGTGCTGTGAGTGGCAGGAGCTGCTGTGGGTAGCACAGGAGCTGATCAGGGTGTGTGGGGTAGCAGAGGAGCATCTCTTGGCAGCTCAGGCACTGAGGGGCACACTGGTTTCCAGCTACACCGTGCTGGGTCTGTTTCTGGCACTCCCAGCTGCCCTGCAAGAGCCCTGAGGGGCTGGAATGAGCTGGGGGCTGCTCTCATCTCAGCTCCCACTCATCTTGCTGCCATCAAGTGTGTCCTGTCACATCCGTAGCATGGTGAAGGGAGAGGGAGATCAATCCCTGCAGCTCAGGTCCTCAACTTTGAAAACACTGTGAAGGTTTAGTAGTGTTCTCCAGTTCAGATGCCTTAGTGACAGAAGCCTTGCACACAAATATTTGGAAGCTGTCCTTCTGTGAGCTTTTACAACTTATCTCCTCTGGAGTGCTCCAGGGCTCCAGACAGATTTATTCCCTTCACACAGCCTGGCTTTCTCTCTCTCTTTCTCTGTTCCTCCCTCTGCTCTTGTTCTGTAAAACATATTAAGTTCTTGATCCTGAAAGGTATTTATTTTTAAGTTATTCAAGAGATGGTCCCGAGACTCCATAGCTACATGAATTAAACATTATCTAGTCTTTGGAGCTGTAAATGTTGCTATGTTACTTCCACTCTAGGTGCAAAAAAGATTCTTCTCTCCTTTCCAGTGACTCCTCAGGCATTGCTCTGTATGAACTATCTCCATCCACTGACTTAGCTGTGTTATCAGTGGTGATAAACACCCTGAATGGGTACAAGCCAATCAAAGAAATGCAGCTGATTCCTGGCTCTTGCATGAGTTCCAATCCAACCATAATCAACCACTTTAGAGCAAGAGTGAAGCTGATGCAACTGACTCTCAAATTTTTGTTCCAATTATATTTTTAAGAGGAAGAAGTGTTTTTAATTCCTACCTCACACTGCCCCAGCATTGTAATTATTACACCACTTCTTTGTATTTAATCTTTTTTATTACTTTGTTTAATGTCTCCGTGTATCTAGTTCATAAATCCCCAGATGTTTTTTCCCACTTTGGATAACTTTACCTCCTTCTGGAATGGCAGACCTCTGTACCATGGAAGTAACAAATAAGCTGTTGTAGAAGAGACTGAAAGATTGATGGAGCACAGGAACTAATAAATTACACAGAGGAGAAAACCCTGTACACTTATTTCACATAAGTCTTTAAAAATATTATGATGTAATGATTATTTTTGTTCCATAAAAAGGGGTTTTGGCAAGAACTTGCCAGTGAACACATTCTAGCATTAAGCCTACACCCACTTTTTTCTTTTTTTGTTTTTCCCTGACAGGAACTGGCAAAAAAACCAAATCCTTTAACAGGGAGCAGGTCTCCTGGAGGACACCATGAGCACCTGATCTGCATCCTCCTTTATAAGGTCCATCCTCATTCAGGTAACCTGCATGGTGTGTAAGAAACCAACCCCTGCAGGGGTGTGTTATTTAAGTTATTAAATAGGGCATTCACCTCAGTAACTGGACAAACCTGGTCACCAAAGGCAGTGAAGCTGTAGAGAAAAATGCTGTAGATTAAAAGTGTGTAGAAACATTTATTAGTATTAATAAATAAGTTAATTAATAAACAAGTTGAACTAAAACAATTCAGTGCCATTACCAGGTGCTGCCAATGATGAGCAAACAGCAGAAGAAACTAAAATTGCCTGGACTTGGTATTTTCAAACTGTAGTTCCATCAACAGTCTCTCTGGTTCTGGGAGAAATACCCAAATTCTTCTGTCAGTCCCCTGTGCAGGGGCTTAGCATTGTTTCTGGGTCAAGAATCCCCACAGATCGTGTCACAAATCTCACCTTTGAAGAAACAATGCACCGAAAGGCAGGAATGAAGCTCCAAACAGGAGGTTTAACTTGAATTAAGGGTGGAAGTGGTTTGGGCCATTCCAGAAGCACCATCTGTTTCTCTGTTTCTATGGCTGGTCATCATTTGGATTATTTATGACCATCATTTTAGATTTCTCTGGTTAACCTTTGGATAGCCTCCTAAAATAACTATTGACTCTTCTGAGTTTTCAAGGTAATATATTAAGATGCAAGAGTATGATGTTATTATTTTACAGAAAGACCCAGAAAGCTTTTTAATGTAATATATCAATGCCTCCAAACCCAGAGAACAGCTATGGCACAGCACAGCAAAGGGGACTGCAGCTTGGCACATCAGTTCTTCACACCATGAGCTTTGCTAATTGAAAGTTGTTTGTGAGAAAAACAGAAAAGCAAAAACCAGCTTCATTTTTTGTTTATGGAACTTCCCCTCCCCTGCAGTATTTAGTGTAACATTTCTCTTCACATTATGGTTCAACAGAGAGAGGAGTAGGTGAATGAAGCTGCTCCAAAAATAAAATAGAAAAGAATAAATAAATGGGTCTTGAGGCTTCATCAGACTGCAAATGGATGGAAGTCTTTTTCACACTGGCCTCTGTGATCTCATCTTGCACTGTTAGAAGTGCTGGGAGTCTCTCAATGCTCCCTGTGGTCCCACAATTCAAGTTATGGTGCTAAAATGCAAATGGGCAGAACCCTGGTTGGTTTTGCAAATGCTTCTCAAGAACAGTTCAAATGTAGGTCAAAAATAAGCTAGTAGGAATTAATGGCTGTGGGAAAGGTTTTGTAAGAGCAAGGTGGTTTTAGTTGGAGTATAATTACACTTTTCATGCTCACATGGTTATACATACCAAGATATAGAGAGTTCAGAATGAAAGAGCATGAACTTTCCTGAATTTGTTTGTATTTGAAGGGCAGAACTCCAGTCAAATGAGAATATTTATAGAATTTATTCTTCAAAAAGGGTGAGCTCACAATCTCGTGTAGCTTTTGGCTCCTCTCAGTGGAACAGCCTAAAACAAACTCTGAGATTAAAACACCTTTACTGTTTCACTTTTGACTTTATGGCTTATGACCAGGCTTGGTTTAAAATGAATTTTACAATGCTCTGAAGCCACACAGCTTTCTACAAAATGCACTTTGATAAGGATGGTGGCAACCACTAAAAATAAAACTACTTTTGGCAAACACACTGCAAAAAAAAAAGTTAGCTTTTACTTAAGGAATTAAGGTTAAAATGAAGAAAACTGTTTTTAGACTTCTTAATAATGTGCTGTATTCCACTTCCCACCAGCGAAAATACTCTTAAATTATGAAAATCTAAAAAAAATCTTTCTTCCTGGTGATATCCCTGCATTCCCCCATCAATACAAAATAAATCCAAGGGAGGCAGTGCAGCACAGTTCTACATTAAACCTGCCCTGGGTATTTTAGGAAGAACTATACATACCTGGTAGAAGAAAAAGAACATTAGATGAGGATCTCAAAAAGAAAAAAAACAAAACAAAACCAACACAAAGTCAGGTCTCTGAAGTGGTACTGCAGAAAGATCTGATTTTTTCATTTGCATGGAAAAAATAGCCACACTGCATACCTAGCTTTTTTTGTTACTTACCCACTCAAATTCTCTTTGGCAGAAAGTTTTTAGCTGTCAGTGAAGAGAATGAAGCACATCATCCCCTGAGTGCTGAAGTCAAACACAGCTAAGAACTGAACCAGGCTGATTTTGCTCTCTGACAACTGAGAGCTCCCAAAATGTCTCTAGTCCTGCAATCTTCCTTTTTATCATCCCAGCCCTATAAAGTAGTCAGATCCAAATTTAAATGTTCAAATTAATCTGAAACACTGGCAAAAAAAAAAGTAAATTACATGTTATCAATGTGTTCAAGCACCTGAGGAGAGGGAATAAAGGAGAGGGATCCAGGCTCATGTGAGTGAGGTGCACTGCCAGCACAGGAGGCAGTGGGCACAGCTCAACAAGCATGAAATCTGAACACAAGAGAGACTTTTTCCATCCTGAGGGTGGGCAAACCAGTGGCACAGGTTGCCCAGAAGGACTGTAGTCTCTATCCTTGGAGATGCTCAGAACCCAGCTGAGCATGATCCAAGCCTTAGGTGACCATGCTTGAGCAGAGGCAGGGACTAGATGACCTCCAGCATCTTCCACCCTCAGCCATTCCATCAGGATAGGAACTTATCCTACAGCTAATCCATCTGGTTCCCCTCCACATGGCACAGTGGGAAGTTGATCATACTAGTTTGATCTAAACAAGATTCCACAATGGATAAAATGCATTTTTTTTTGGACCTTACTAATCACAAACAGATCAGGATTGGGAAAAAGACAGGGGGTTTGATGTACCCTTTTGTCCTTGAGGTGAATTGGCTTCAAATAACACTGGAATCTTAGGAGACATCTTGTTCAGAGTGCCTTGATGATTTGGTAAAGAAGCCTGAAAATGGTTTAGGAAGTTTCTAAGGAGCAGGGATGTGTTTGGAAGTTCTGCTACCAAACGATTACAAAACCAGCAGCTCTTTTTACATGACTTAATCTTCTACTACCGCCTAGTGGCTAAGAGCTAAATGAGGCACTGTCCAACCTCACTGCATTTTCAGTGTGGGTAGAGATGGAGAGGAGCTCTGTGTGCTGTAATTTTATTGTAATTCATTTGTAGAAACTCTGTTTTCTATTTGCTATGTCCACACAGTACCAGTGTGTCTAAATACAGGGAAGACCAGAGAAATGTCCATGGTGAAAAACACTAATACTCATGTGGAGCACTAGTGGTGATTGAGTGCAGTCTTAATGTCAAGCAGATCTCCTTTTTAGCCTAATTATGGTTTGAGATAATAGAATTAATTTAAAAATAAGCTGCAGATAAGGACTTCAGTCATCATCTTTGAGATATCTATCAATTATTGTTAGAAATAAACATTCTTGGGGTAGGTTGTGCTATAAACATTCAGAAGGAGATTCTTGCATCTTCCTGCAAAGCTTTTGTGCTTGACAGCATCAACCCCACGAGTGTACTGAGCTTGAAGTGTAAATCATTCAGGAGTTGCAGATCTTCCCATTCCCTCCAAAGCCCGTGCCACGGATCCCAGCAGCAGGATAAGACTTTCCAAGACAAAATTCAGGCTGTTGCAGAGGTGTAGAGGAAAACACCATTAGTGAAAACTCCTTCTGAGCTGCCAGAGGAAAGGATTCTTGCCCAGGAAGGTGAGTTTCCAGCTCTTCACACTAAGTACTTGGCATTTTGCAGGCCTGCCCCAGAAGCTGCTTCCTACACCTGTCAGCATCCTTTGTGACAGCAGGAGTTATGGGAGGAGAGCAATGGGATGTGCACCCTGACTACTTCCAATTTATTTTAAGCCAGTGTATCTATGTGTAGAGCTATATATAGAGAAACTCAAAATTAGTTGATTTAGGTTCCTTCCCTAGAGGCTTCTGTAGCTGAAGTTTTGCTGGAAGGAGGAATTTTAGTACAGAAAGTTATGTGTGGAATTCAAAACCCATCACACTGTCCACCAGGCAGCACTGCTTTATTGGGCTTCTATGCTTAAAAAAATCACCTTAAGGCAAAACAAAGTTTGGGTTCTAATTATATGAGGTGTGAAGCATTATTGAGCAAGGATCTGTCTGTGTCTGGAAGTGTAATCTACCCAAATCTCTTCTGGGGAGGGGATTTTTGATCTTAATAAAGGGAATGGGATTTCTGTCATTGACTTAAAAGAAAAGCAACTTGGCCTCAATTAGTTGGAAGCATTAGGGAAGCAAAATCTATTTGCAGTGTGCAGAAGAGGCTATTTTTCTTCTCTCTGAGTTGTTAGAAGAGCTATCTGAGTGATGGTGAGGGGTTTATGCTACAGAGAAGGAAAACAGAAAAGGGGACAGTCACTGAGTGACACAAACTCAGAATTCTGGATAATTAATAAACCAAATGGGAGTACAATTAATTCTGCAAGAGCTTCCTGCCTTGATGGCAAACTTAGGGAATATTGTCTTGGAGACATGGGACTGGAGAAGAGGGTTCCTTTCCTGATGAGCCAGTTCACATTTGGCCTTATATTTTTCATTGGCATGAAGGGTGATACAGAACCATTTGTGCTTTGCTACTCCATTCACTTCCCAGGCTTCTCAGAGGCTCTGAAAGCACCTCTATATAAATTACTTCTTTAAATAATGGAAGTTTCTGTATCCTTAGAGCAATACAGCTGCACTTAGTACAATTATTGAATGATTTCTGAGCCCTGGCTATTGTTGTTCTGCTGAAAAAACAGGTTTTAATGTCAATAACTTCTAAGTGAGAGCTGGATAAAGGCTTTGAGTGGATGAGTAAAGTTTGTAAGGGCACCTACCAGAAAATTAAGGTATCTGGTTCTCTTGGAGACAAGAAAAGGCAATGCATAAACCTGCTATAGAAGTCCCATTTACTACCACCAACTTGTGTCTGTTAAGGAGAACTGTTTCCAGGGTGTTTGCTTCAATCAGCTTTTCTGCATAGCTAGTTGTGTGCCAGTCTACACTGCCCAGCCCTGCACTGTCACTGGACCCAGCCACTGAACTGGGAATGAGCTCCAATTGCTCTACAGTTGTAGAAATAAGCAGCCCAGGTAAGAAGCAAGTCACAGAAACAGAAGAGGGTCCTGGAATGGCACTGGTGCCATTTCTGATCTGAAACCCTTGGCCAGTGTTCTCATGATGGGTTTTAGCTGAGTGAACAACTAATACTGCAGAGAAAACTGCCACTGCTGTTGCCTGCAGAGCCAGGCTGCTTCCATCTGCTGTGCCTCAGGTCCTCAAGGTGGAGATGTAGTGTTCTGCTTATCTGGCCACAATGCAATGTGTGTGGGTCTCTCTATGTCTCAGAACATCTTCTGATCTCAAACCTTTCTGCAAAGGAAAGATTTCAACCTTTGCTGTCATCTCCACCTCCCTTCATCCCTCCCATTCTGCTGGTTCCACCCTACTGCTGCTTCTCCCTCAACCCGGAATTAATACTGGAATCTTGACAAAAGGGGGAATGTTCTTACCTTTACCAAACTCACTCCAAAAATGACTCCAGCAATGGTACTCTACAACTGATAATCAGCTTAGATCACTGTTGCCATGGTGATCAAAATTAGAAGAGTAACTTTTTTTTTTTCATTTTTCAGCCTGCACTTTCGATATCCTAAAGAATTTGGTCCCCGGGCAGGGATCTAATTAACTGCAGAACACCAAACAAATCTCTGAGCCATGAAAAAAAAAAAAAAGAAATTAAATATTTGGGAGTTTTATGATGATATCTCCAAGGAGGAAAGAGGAAAAAAGGGCAGGGTTGAGAATGTTCTCCTACTGAGAAAGGAGGGATGGGTGACTGAACAGAGAGTGAGAATGAGGCTGAGACATGGACAGACAAAAACAACATTTAAAGTTGTTGGGAAGCAGTCCTCTTAATGGTTTGGGTGTCCTCCTAATGCCACCCAGTGCCAGACTCTTGCCCCAGCATCTCAGAAGACCAACACTAGTAAGGAATCAGAGGCCAATTTCCTTGACAGATTTTTCCAGGATCAATATTCCCTTCCAGACCAAAGCAAGGACTAAGAGCAATGTTTAAGTTTACACACATTTTTTACAAGACTACAGGTGTGTCAGCACTTTGCATTTGTGATCTTGGTACACCAGTAAGTCTCACCATGTCTGTATTTTTGCCTGCTTTGATCAGTCAGGGGTTTCTTGTAATGATATGCACTATTGTAACAGATTTTATGCTATTTTAAAGGATTCAGTGGGGTTTCGTAGAATCAAACTTACCCATTAGTAAATAATTGCCTAAAGTGACAAAAAAACATAGTCAAACCTCATGATTTTATACTGTGGGTTGCAGAAGTGCCTCTCTGTAGAGTTCATCAAGTTACAAAATCTCTCAGGTGACATCAAGAGAAAAAAAAGCCCTAGGAATGACAAGGAATTCTGACAAGCTCAGGATCATACAGCTTGATAAATTAAAAATGAAGAAGCAGGAGAAGCATTGAACTGAGCAAGTAAATTGACTTTAAATGGGGTTTAGTTTAATTAATTTAGTTTAAATTTAGTTTAATTTGGTTTAACACCACTTACCAGTGAGCAGTCTGGTCTAGTGGGAGGTTTCCCTGCCCATGGCAGGGGGGTTAGAACAAGATGATCTTTAGAGGTCCCTTCCAACCCAAACCATTCTGTGATTCTATGATCAGAAACTTTATTTGAGAATATATTTAGGAACATTTCAGAATAGCCATTTCTTTAGATCTTCTAAAAGATCTTCTTGTTGAAGCAACACAAGTTCTCCTTGTTCTTTTGATTGGTCACACCTCACCCACATGACAGTGATGCAACTGACTGGGAGTTTCTGTAGGCAGTGAATTCAGGATGAGTTTCCACAGGCAGGATTGCAGGTAAAGCAGCATTTTCAAATGACCAGTTGCAGTGTCAAAGGCACGTTAGGCTCATGTGGTACCTGTCACTTTTAGTGTCAGTTCTCCTCTCCATCACGTACCAAACATTTCCTTCAAGTCTCAAACGGTGGTGCTGTTGCTCTGGGGGCCACGCTCAGGTTGAGCAGCACATCTCTTCCTGGCAGATGGATTTGGGGTCGTGCTGGGACTGCACTTAGAAGGAAAAGTGTTAAATATGTCCAGGAAAATCATCCTACAGTTCAAACAAAACTTTGGGTTAACAACAGGCTCAGGTTCGACAGCTCATCTCCTTCTTGAGTCTTAATTCATGAGCATCTCTCCTCAAATCACTGCCCTGAGTTTAAATTGGCTATTTTAGCATAGGTTAGATCAGCAGAGCTGCTCTGTTGGGCTGCTTTCCATGAGATTGGGCTGGAATAACATACCTTACTATGAATATTCCAGGATATCTGCCCACAGTGGAAACTCCTTTATAAATAAAGCAGCTTTACTCCTTACTCTCATGCTCTGGTATTTCTTAAAAGACCTATGAAGCTTTAATAATTAAAAAGGAAGGAATGAGGACACAAACAAGGATATGAAATGCAGCTTTTAGAACAGCTTTTCAGTCACTTCCTTTTCCATTGTATTTCCCCCATGGTATTAGTAATTTTCTTTCCTTTTTTCTAACAAGCAAAACAGGCAGCTCCAGAGCAGACTTAATTCTTTGGTGGTGATACATTTGCTCCATTTTGGTTGGATGTCTCCCCTGAACATGAAGTCCAAAAATAAATTGAAAAGGCAAAAAAATATAAAAATCTTTGGGTATTTTAAAAGCTAAAATGCTTCACTTAGGGTTTTTTTTAATGGAAAAAGCTCTCCATAATTAGACTATAAGTCATCTAGGCATAGTAAGTCTTCTTATTGTCTTTAAGACAACCTCCACTGGAGCTGAATCATGATCCCTGAGTGGCTTTAAACACTTCATAGCTGTTTCTCTAATGTCAGTTCATCATAAACTTTTAGGCTACCTCTCCAATGCTGATTCAGAAGGAAAAAAAATAAAGTTTAAAAAAAAAATGGTAGGCATTCCAATACAGAACTCATTCAGTATCCTTACTATCTTAATAGGTAATAGTTAAACAAATTTGCTGAGGAGATGAGGAACAGAAGGCTTGACAGCTATGAAAAACTCAATTATTTGGGATTTGTTTGGGGGGGGAGGGTTTCCTTCATATTTCCAAGTTTCTCCTTTCACGTTTACCATGTTTGTCTTCTGTTGCCCCAAGGAGAAATTGCAGTAGCAATAGTAGCTTCTTTGCACTTCTTTAATTAAATTCTACAAGGCACCAGATGCTTCCATTTGCAGTCTCCCTTTCTTTTCCTAAAGCACAGAGGAGTTAATCATATAGTAGGCTTTAGTTTACTCTGAACCCAGGCTGGGGCAGAGTTAATTAAGTCTTGCCATTTAGTTAAAGCACACCCTGTCATCACAACAGGGCTCTGCTGCTTTGCTTTCTATTGCTTTTTCAATCCAGCAGAGAATTTGGAGATTTTAGCACTCTCTGTAGTTTAAACTATTAAAGGCTTCATCTGTAATCATTTCTTCTTGTCCAAGAAGTGACTCATCTGGCCCTAAGGAAGTGGCTGGGTCACTCACCTGGAAGAGTAGGGCTGAAAGAAACAACAGGACAGTGTCAAGGGATGATGGTTTCTAGGACTTGGAACCAGATTCAGTTTATTTAGGTGCTCAGATGTACAAGTAGGTGCTCCTGGAATTATCACAGGCTACCTATAAAAATGCCAGTGTGGCATTATCTGCACCCATAGGTGGCACAGAATCATTTTGGTTGGAAGAGATCTTTAAGACCATCAAGTCCAACTGTTAAGCCAGCACTGCCAAGCCCACCACTAAAACATGTCCCTCAGCACCATGGCTTGTAAATACCTCCTGGGAACACTCTTGAGTCCCCACCTGAGGGACTTGGGTGCTCAGAAAACAAGAGGACCCAGTGAGGAAAACATTCCCTGCTCTACCTTCCTGCTTCACAGGACATCTGTCAGCTATTCACAGAGATTTCTCCATGGATGAGCTGCAGCCCCAGAACTTTAGTTAAAGGAAACACCTTAAAAAATATTTTTTAATAACAAACATAATTGAGGAAAACTTGCTTTGCCTGGAGACAATTAGCGAAGAAGAGGCATAGAATTAATCAGATACATTTCCAATATGAATTATTCACATAATTTGACAGAAAACTTTAAATTAGTGCAAGATAAAGATCCTAATTTACAACTCCCTGCCCTGAAGCACAAGAGCATGAGAGCTTCAAATTAACTAGGCTTAGAAAAAAACCAACCTCATTTCAGTTTAAAACAGATCACTTAGGCCTTTCTGAGTCTTTAATGAGTCACTTGGATGAACTTTATTAGATTTGTAGTTACGTGACATTAATTACAGAAAATGAAACTGGGGCCACATCAACTGAAGTCATCACCAAGCATGGCCCTGCCTCCTCCAGCCTAGCTTGAGTCCTACACACACACACACACACACACACACACACACAGAGCTTTCTCACAGGCTGCTATTGTCAGAAAATCAAATATTCTTCTGCAGGCAAAAAAAATACCAGCCTCAACCAGACTGCAAACAAGCCATGGATTGTGCGAGGGTTGTGTCAGACTTTCTCCCCATGTCCCTTCATCTGCCTGCTCTGGGGTGCCAGGAAGCCTCCTTCATTTTATTCTCTCTACCCCATGCTCATATAAATTCCTGGCTATTTCTTGGAGCTTGTTGTGACACCTTTTGCTTGCCTGGATGCTCAGGATTTTTTAGTCAGGAGTTATTGTTCCCAGCTTTAACAAAAAGACCTTTTCTGCTGCAATCTATCACTCATCCCCTTTGTCCTCTCTCAAGTTTTATATACTCAGAATCACTTAAAAGCCACAATTCTCTTGTCCATGTGAGATTTAACACACACACAAACCCCTGTGCACTATTATTCCAGGCTGTCCTTATTTGCACTCGGACAAATGGCAGGTCAGGGTGCAAAGTGAAGATAAGCTTGGGGTTTATTTTAGCCTAATAAACTGTATATTATAAGCCCATACTTGTTAAAGTGCCCATAGCCTCAAAATGAAAAAAAATAATAAAGGCATTATTTTCATGTAAACACAAAAGGTTCTTATTTTTCTACTGAAAAATCAAAGATGGCAAAAGAGAAAATTAAATTAACGTGGAGATCTGCAACAGGAGCTTTTGAGTGGCAGCACTTGTCCTGCAGCAAGAAAGAAATACACTGCTGTGAATTTGGACAACCTACACATTTTCAAAGCTTTTTTTTATTGCCTGCTTTGAGCTTACACTGCAGTCGAGTAAATGCTTATGAAAGGCTCATGGGAAGAAAGAAAAAATCAAAACTCTTTTCTCAAATGGTGGCCAAGAAGAAAGGTCATAAATAAAGGAAGATCAGAACAGTTGACGTAAGCAAAATGAAGGTTGTTTTGCAAACCTACTAATCTTTATAGGGTTAGAGGTAAATACTGATCATGCAAGCAGGCTGTGCAGAAAATCAGGCTTTCATCAAGGAGGTTAAATTAACCTAACCTAATAATAGAATGAAATCAAAAGGGGAAAATCCTTTTGTCAGATTTTTTAATGTTGTGAAATAATATCCAAAGGAAGTGGCAGAATTCACTTGAGACACTTAAAAAAGGGGGGGAAAAATGAGACTAGTGAATCAATTAGAAAGATACTGCAGAAAACTTCCCTCCAATGCCCAGAAGTGCTCCAGGTGACCTTTTGTAATAGAACTTCTCCATGACTGCTTTGTTTCTCTCTTTCTGAGCCACTGTATATTTTGCTTTGGCCATTAAATGAGATTGCATGAGATACACATCAACAATGGGGGCTGATCTTCAATGTCCTTTTGTCATTAGGCAGGGTAGAAAAAGGAACTAAATTATTTGTTCCATTTCATTTTTATTCGGTATACTCTAATATATTTTCATGTCTTGAATTCCAATTTCTCCCCATTCACTTTGTACCTAGGGTTGGAAAAGCCTTTTCTTGTATTTCTTAATATGCTAGAAGGATCTAAGGAAATGACAGAATTTAACAGCTTTACTTCAAAAATCCATGTAAGAGCTCCAGTGACCAGCATAAGCTGCATAGTCATACTGGACAAATTGTCTGATGGTTTAGAGAATTGACTTATATTAACATCTAGAATATAAAGCAGATAAAACCCATCAGAGAGTGTGAAATGTTCCATTCATCAGTAAATCCATTATACTGTATAAAACCACATTGACCTCCTCCCAGTTCCGACAGAAGTTGCCATTACCAGAGCTTTAAAGAACCTCTGTTTTTTTCCAAGCCTTTTAATATTTAGATGAACTCCAGAGTTTGGAAAGATTTGGAATTAAACTGCACACTTGGTAATCTGAGTGAATCTCATGCTGAAGTCAGTTCCATCTGTTAGATATCTATTAAGAGAGAAAAAACCACAAAGTCTTCTCTTTTTTCTCTTTCTTTCTGAGGTCCTTAAGCACATACTCATTAGAGGAAGGCAGATTAATTGCCCCTGGTAGGAAATGGCAGGTAACAAGCAGGTGAGGACTCAGCACATCCATTGCACCTTGTCCCTGACTTAGAGTCCCCACAAAGCCTAAGTTTGGTGTTGAGAGTAACCCCAAAAGCCCAGTTTGGTGCCCAACAGGCACACAAGTCGTGTATCTGTTGAACCATCTTCTGTACAAGGACTGACTTTAGCCCAATGCCAGTTCCAGCCTCTCTATCTCCAGCTGTTTCAGAAAGGCCAGTGCTCCCAGTCTGGCCCAGCTCAGAGTGAAGCTGCAGCCTCTAGTCCCCCTCCTCCTCCTCCTCCTCCTGCAAGCACCTGCTTTGCAGAAAGCCCTTGCATTACAGGTTCTTATCATGAGATTCCAACTCAGTGACTCCCAGATGACAGCGTGGTGCAAGAGGACCTCTCTTTACACCCTGGGAGATATTTGGCTTGTAAACATACTACAATTTGACCACAATTTGCCCCACGAGAAACAATTCTTTGGCAGAATCTGCCCTTTAACTTGCATCCCTGCAATTCCTTTGAGCACTTGGCTTTTCTGCCTATCATTAAGTCGTGTTGGCATTTATCCTGGCATTTCCTGAGATTACTGATACTGGGAGAAGGCAACATCAGCAGAAGGTCAGCCGTATCCACAGGGCTTGGAGAGTGGAAACATCACTCAGTGATCTCAAAAGAAAAGTTCCTGAATTGTGGAAATCTCTTTTGGTGACCTTCAGCTTCTTTGATTAGGCCCTTGTGAAGCTACCACAAGCTTGTGAATATTTGTAAGGCATCTTGAATTCAGTAAGACAAGGTTGAAATGTCAGTCATTCAGAGCATTTTGAGCAGCTCAGCTCCATTCACAGACCCAGGCACCAGTGCTCAGAGCACATAAAGCTCCTTCCACAAGGTCCCTGTCCCTGTGCTGGCCCTCAGCACCTGCAGCCAAACAGGGGTGTGACAGTTGCTGTGCCTTGTGTTCTGTGCCATGTTTTTACAGAATACTTGCTTGGAGCCCAAAGGGGTGGTCCAGTGGACATCACAGGACACACTGGGTGTTTCTTTGTGATGGTTTTAGTTTGCTACATCTATTGCTGCTCATTGCCCAACAGTAACAACAGGAAAAGTAGAAAACAGAATCATACAAAACTGCTGTGGTTGGAAAAGACCTTTCAGATCATCAAGTCCAACCATTATCTAACTCTACCAGGGCCTCTACTCCACCATGTCCTTGAACACCACAACTGGATGGCTTTAAATCCATCCAGGGATGGCAACTCAGCCTCTTCCCCGGGCAGCCTGTGCCAGTCTCTGATTACCCTTTGGTAGAGAAGTTTTTCCTCATGTCCAACCTCAACCTCCCTCGGCAGAGATTGAGGCTGTTTCCTCTTGTCCTTGCAGTTGTGACTTTGAGGTAGGTGTAGAGAGCCAGAAGGTCTCCCCTCAGCCTCTTTTTCTTCAGACTAAACAGCCCCAACTCCCTCAGCTGCTCCTCATAGATAGAGTTCCTCCAAGTAACAGTGGGATGCACACCCAACCACCACTAAGCCATCCAAAATTCATCTGTATGTCTTGTTTCCACAGAATCCTGCTGTCAGGCAGCCTGTTACCACCTCCTGTGTCATTGCCCATGGAAACAAAACCGAGCCAAGCAGACCTGCCACGATTAATGCACGAGCTGGCTCCTGGATGAGGAGAACAGACACAACACGTGGGTGCCACCACACCTTGGGAATGCCACACGCCCAAACCCAGCCATACGTCACACCCAGTCCATGCTGGGTGGTACTGGGGCAGGCAGCACTGGTAAGGAATCATAGAATCATTTGGTTGGAAGAGACCTTTTAAGATCATCAAGTCCAACCGTTCACCCTGCACTGCCAGGGTCCCTAAACCATGTCCCCCAGCACCACATCCACA
>JANHGL010011816.1:0-43413 GCA_024611195.1 Ceyx melanurus | reverse complement strand
CAGCCAGCGCCGTGGCCCCATCGGCAAGGAGGCCTCATGCCTGTGCTGCTTAACGCCCCACAGCAACTTCTGCCAGAGGGTTTGGGTGCCAAGGCTGGGATCCTGAATCTGCGGGCACCCGGGCGTCCCTCTGAGAGGATGACTTCAGGCGCGGGGTGTGAGGGCAGGTCTCTCTGGGCTGGGTGGCTCTCGGTAGAGGTTTTGCTCATGCAGTAATGTTCAGGAGTTTGAAGAGGTGTAGTTACACCTCTGCGAGGACATGAGGCCATTCCCCTGGGCTGGCAGCCGCTCTCCAACGTTGGTGCCAGCGCAGCGTGCCCGGTCAGTGGCGGGCTGGGGCGAGCGAACCGTGAGAGCGGGTTTCTGTCCAAGCAAGGACTTCTAGGTTTTCACATTCTTTGGTTTAATAACAAACCAAATGCAGATGGCTCAACCAGGGATCACGTCTCCTTTCCACTTGAGACTGCCTTTTTGGCAAATACGTTTCTTTCCTGACACCGTGTCAACGACAGTTACAGCTTCTTCCAGGGCAGAGTGGATAATAACCATGTCCTTCATTGCCCCCAGAGTTTTCCTCCAGGAGGCAGGGACACGGAGGGAAGCCAGAGCTGCTACCAGTGTTTCAGCAACCTAGAGAGTGTTTGCACAGACTGTGTTCAGTTTGTGGCATCTCAGTTTGACTTCAGCCAAACTGGGGAGTTCCCTGTGTCTGCCTCTGACCGTGTGTCCGTGACAGTCACTGCTTTTTGCCGAGATCAGCGTCCCAAGGTGTGACCTGGGAGGAGCACAGCATGGCTTGCTTTTGCTTACAGTGGCCTCAGAACTGTCTGTGTGTGCCCTTGGCCATCCCTGGCAGTCTGCAGTCCCAGCTCTGTGGGTCCCTCCTCTTGTACCCAGGGCATTGGGGAAAGTCCTAATTCCCTGAGACTGAAGAGCACAGGGGTCTTAAAATGGCAGTTTATTTTGTGCCCTCAGGGAGTGATTTTAATCTTAGTATTTTATAATCGGTGTTGAATGGGAGAATGAAAAGACACGGAGGAGGAAATTGAGGGAAAATAGTCAAACTTCGTTTTTTTCCTCTGGGTGAACACCTGGATAGTGTTGTGCTGCACAATGGGATCAGTACACGTGGCACCAGAGGTGATCCTATATAATCAGAGGTGATCACATATAGTGCAGAGTGGATAAAGACAAGGCTCATTCTTCTTTTTCAGTCAGTATCAGTATATTCAGAGGAGGATGTTTGACACAGTAAGTCCTGTTACCTACTACCATTAAGGCATCTTTTGCCCCCCGAAAAAACCTTTGGTTTGCCTTCATTTTATTTAGTAGTATGTTTTCAGATCCTGGCACTGAAGGCTGTGTGGGAGACAGCAGCCATATTCCTTTCCTTTAAGCCAGGAATTCCCAAGGTAGGCTCTGGGATCACCTCTAGATTTTCAGGATACTGAATTAGCTGAATGACTACTGCACCCTTTGCAGATGGAGAGTGCCTACAAATATATGTTCTTATTCGTATCTGCTGTTGCTCACCAGATATACTAATATTTTTAGATTTCCTAGGCTGAGAGGTGGTGGCTAGATAAATTCAGTTGTTGAATGAATTTGTAAACCTAAAGTATAAATGGATAGACATGAGAAGACCTTTCCAAGGGAAGTACCAAAATACATGGTGTCACTAATAGACAGTAATTACCATCCAGCTTCTTTCCTGAGTAACTCATTGTACAGTCATGTCTGTTGGTCGCGTTTCGGGTAATAACAACCGTCAGAATTTGGTAACTCTAATTAGCTAAAAAAGGTCATTTATTTGTGATGGGTGTTTCATGTAAAAACTGACTACCAGTTTGCTTCCTGGAAGGAGATCCCGTGCATGGTGTGTGGTTTGTCTTATCAGATCCCTGAAGTTCTCTGATACACGGTGCATCTGGTGTTGGCGTGTCTCATCAAAGTAATAAAGCCTGTCTGGAAAGCTCGTGAGGAGAGAGGTACAAGGGCCGCTTTGCTGCAATTAAGTGGAAACTTGGTTCACACCATGAGCACGCTCCCAGACATCCATAAAGCAAAGGAATCATTAATACTGACGGGGATGTTTTATGCAGTGTTCTTCCTGTCTGTGTGGCCAAATTGTCAGGTGATTATTTTGCAATTATTTTGAGTGGCAGAAGGTAGGTCACTTGGGCAGGTCCCAGGTGAGGAAACACACCAGAGAACTTGCTCCAGGGGTGAGCAGAGCAGCCAAGTCCGGCCCCAGAGGGGAACGGGGGGGATTTCAGCACAAGGCTCCACTCCGTGAGAGCGGGATCTGACCCATCATCTCTGTCTGTAGGGGTTGATTCTTTGGGCCGTGGCACTGCAGCTTCCTTGCTGCACTGAACATAATCCTGGTCTTGGAGCTCCTTGAGGAGCGAAGCACAAGCACGGGGTGTACTGGAGCAGTGTGACAGCCGCACTGGCACTAAGCATGGTGCTGCCGTGGCAGGCGTAGCTACCTGAGCTGCTGGCACTCGGTGCTTGCAGGATGAGACTGCTTGTGGGTACACCTCTGAGAGCTGATGAGTTTTCATACCTGAAGTAGCAGTGGGGTACTTACTTTCTGTGTGCGTACACAGACATCAGCACACTGAGCAACGCAGGAAAGTAGTTCAGTACAAACTGGTTAATGAAGTAGTTGGTAACCAGACAAAGACATTGTGGGGTTTGAGCTTTTTGGTTTTTGTTTGTATTTTGTTGTTGTTGTTTTTTTATTTTAAGCAGATACATTTCAGCTGCAGGAGTTTATCATCCAAATCAGAGGATTTGGGGAGCTTTTGAGAGTAAAGAGAGCTTTGATGATTTGGCAAGGAGTACAGCTTCTAAGGCAGCACTTTGATCTGCATTTTAAATGCTTCTTTGTAATGACAGTTTCACAATTTCTTTTCTCATTTTAAGTCAGTTCTGCTGAGGTATGTTTTGAGAGAAAATAGTAACAGCACACATTATTCTTGTTGGCTTCAGAGCCAGCTAGAACTTGTAGTTCATCCCAGATCTTTTGGCTACTATGGTAAATTTATGATTACAACAAAAAGGAAATTAGTAGAGATGTTAAATATTATCAAAGCTTTGCAAATCTTTTGAAATATCTCCAGTGTAAAACTAAACTTGCATTAGCATTTTTGCTGCGGTATGTTGTACAATGTTTATCTAAGCATCCACCTAATATTGCAGGTTCCTGATTTAGTTGTTTGGGGTTTTTTTTCCTTCTAAAGCACACATGCATCCTTTTAGTCTTGTGCTGTACCTGGAGATCTTAATTCTAATGACTGCAGCTTTCTAAAGACAACCTGGTGCTGCTGTAGTAATGCTTTTGGCAACCTTTTTCTTCCCCTTCTACCTCCAGCACATCCTCAGGTAGGTTGACATTGGAGGAGAGTTTTTTCACCTAAATGTTGTGATACAAGAGAGCTTGCTGCATGAATTTGTCCAGTATGGGTAGAGTAGGAGAAAGGGTAGGAATTGGGAACGTTTATTAAGGTTTTCATTTAAATCTTGCATAGCATCTTTCCTTCTTGTAGCCAGTTTGTGGTAGGGTTTATACCTCTCTTGAGAAATCGGCAGCCGTAAGGGAAGGGTCAAATAAGCAAGTTTTGCCAAATTGACTGAGATCTGTGTGGTAGCTCTTCTGGTACTGGTTTTGGTCTCTCCTGAGCTGTGACTCTAAGCTGTACCAGGTTGGCAGCTCCATGCTTGTGGATTAAGTTCAGCTGGTGAGTAGAAGAGGGCACACATTTCATTTGCAAGCTAAATTAGCCCAGGAAGTTGGGTCTTCAGTTACATCTAAAGGGTAGCATCACTGAAAGGCTTTAGACAAAAAGCATTGTGCATACATTTAACTTGCATCCTTTTCTCAACTGTCGGTGACTTTGTTCAGCTGGATGTTCTCCTTGTTGTTCTGCTATCTCTCTGCTACAGTATGCTGATTTGGAGCACGTGAGGCTGCATGGCCCTGAGGCTTGTGAATTCAGCCGTCGTGCTCGGAGATGCTCGGAGATACTACGACCAGTGTGCTGGTGTGTACTGCAGGCTGGGGTTGGCACTGAGCCCACCATCACCCTTAGATTCTTTTACACTGCTTTTCACTGCATGTAGCAAGGCAGCGCTGCTGAGGTTGCAGTCGACGCCGTATCCCCTCTTTTCTCCAAAGTACTCAGACTTTAATTTCTCACTGATACGAGACTAGTTCCATTTAGAAGAGGGTGTATTTTTCTCTGTGGTGTATGTTGGTGTTACCACAGGCTGTGATGTTACATCAAGATACATTGCACATCTTTTGAAACTTGCCTCACAAGTTGTAAGGGTTTTTGGATGTCCCCAGTGCTTTCAAATACTTGGGTTTGGTGTATTCAGTCTTGCACACGTGTTTAATAAAATGCCTCAGACTGGCTAATTTTCCACCTTCAGTATACATTAAAAGATGTGCATTTAGAACTTTTGCACACAGCAGTTCTCTGATCTCCTCTGCAGTGCTGAAGAGCTGTGTCTGGGATGAGTTTGCTGGCGTGAGGTTTGTGCACTTCAACAGGTGCAACAGAATTTCTCACATCTGCAAACTTGGCCCAAGCGAGCCAGCAAAGCAGAACTTAGCCTTGGAGAATGAAAGCTGATTAACCTCCAGTCTTGGAGCATACCAAGAATGAAAAGAGGTACTTGCTCAAAAATCAATACTACTTTTCAAATATATATATGCAGGACATGGTTTGGGGATGTTTTTCCATCTCTTCTTTCTGCCCAATATGTTAAGTAGCTGGTTTGGTACTCTAACCCCCTACAAATGATTGTCAGTAATAATTCTGTAAAACTATGAATCAACTCTGCATGACTTTGTGCAAATAGACTGAGTAATTTCTTTGTTCTTTTCTTCTTTCTTTGTAATTGGAGTCTGTAAAAGCCCAAAGGTTTGGTCTTGTGGAAAGCATGATTCATTTATTGGTGTCTGTGCCGACTAGTTATCTTTCAGTAATTCCAGAGTGCTGCTACAAGCCAAGAGTGATTCATACATGGCTAAGTGCACAAACAAATGGGGTCATGGCCATCTGCAGAAACTTTTCTAATCTATTTATGGTATCGGAGAAAGAAGTGGGTGTATTAAGGATGATGGAATAGGTGTCAATTACATTAGTGAATATAACTGGTTAAGTAACACTAACCATTACTCAAAACCACATCTGCTCATTGCTAAAGATCATGACAGTAGGTCCTATTTAAATGTTAACATAGGCTTATATGAGAGATGGATTGTCTAGCTTGCCTTCTAAGGAGCTCACCACCACAACTGCTGTGGTAGTCTCTTCTGCCTTCCTTGAGATTTAGATGTTAACTTGCACTATGAATATTTGTAGTAGTGAAGTCCAGCTCTTTGCCATTGCTGATCTCAGTCATATGCTTTACATGTATAATTTGGCCTAATACTTAATTAAATTGCCATTGATGATCAGTGGTAGGGTTTCTCATTTGCACAGCAGACAGAATGATTGTGCAACACCTCAGGAGAGACAGCGGTGGACAGGTCAGACAGTTTTCCTTCCAAATGCATCTTCAGTGCTTCAAAATCTGAGAGGGAAAACAACCTGCATCTTACGAGGTAGCCTTCCTCTACTTCCATCCCATTTTACTGATTATTAGAATTAATGTTCCCATCTGTAACTCAGATAGCAAAGCAGCCCTGGCTGCAGCCACATCAGGGTTGCTTTGTTCAGACTGTATTATCTTGCTCTGGGGGAGGCACTTGGTTCCTGCCACGTTCACAAGTGGAGGAGCTGGGCTCCAGGGCTGGCACTTGGGTGCCCGAGTTTGAGACTAGCGATGGAAAGTAGCGGGGGCAAGAAGCACTCCTGAGGCTGATGGATGAGGGCAGTTGGTGGGCTCGCTCTGAACCATTTGTTGCCAGTGCCCGCCTGCGCTTCAGTCTTGCACACTGCTCATGGTTTTCACCTGAGATATGCATATCCAACAAGACTACACTTGCAGAGCATGTGATGGTCTCACAGGGCTTTAAAAACATTCCATGTCCACAGAATGGATGAGCATTACTCCAGGGGTGAGCTGGAGGTGCAGGCAGATTATCACTGTAAGGTCTGGAAGCGGCTGTGGCCTCTCTCCCCGACCGATCCGTGCAGTCCCTGCTCAGTTGTGTTTGATTTCAAAGGACTTCACTGGAGCACGAACCCTGTGGGCTCGAATTTCTGTAAATTGAGTTTAAGCATCGGTGCTGGCCAAAAATATGGAAGAATTTGGCAGCACATTGTTGTCCTTTTAGTGATGTTGTGAACGCTGTGACCGTTCCTGCTGCATTCTTGCCGTGTGTGCTCTCACAGAGGGAAGCAGGGCCCTGGCTGATGTACCAGGTACTCTGAGGAGGGGGAAGTGACCCAGACTTCTGCCCAAAGGACTGATGAGCCTCTCCTGACATCTGAACAGCTTTCTTCTTCTGCCCTTGCTTTATTTAAGTCAACAGATTGTGTAAGCCACATGCTAGATTTACCTGCAGGGCAAGTGGGAAGGAAGCAGTGCCATTTGGATGAATTCCCAAAAGACATCTAACTGCTGAGTGTTAAGATGAAGATTTCCAAGCCCGAGTCCCTACAACCGTCGTCTTGAATTTGCTCCCACGTCCTCCAGCCATGCATGATGCACCCGTGGCTTCGGCCACAGAGGACAAGTCCCGGGGACACTGCCTGCTGTGCAGCCGCTTGCCGGTGGATCTGCTGCGGGTCAGGTTCTGTGCAGAGTGAGCTTGGAAATTCTCCTCCTTAGTGTTTTCTGTTTAATATTATGATTAATAGAAAACCAAAAATCCCCTCCAAAGCGAAGCTGTGCCTGAGCCTCCTGCACCCTCCCATGCTGTTTCCCACAGTGCTGAGGGTACTGGCTGGCTGCTAGAGTCACAGGGATGAAACCTGCATCTCAGCAGCTTAAATAACCCAGCCTAGGCTTGTTCTTGGTGTGTGCTCCAGGCATGAAACCAGGCTAGATTTCCTTGTGCTATTCACAAGTATTGGTGCAATGAGATCTGTTTCCTTGAGAGCTGGAGAGAATCCGTGTCTCCTGTGCTGGCTGGGCTGCAAGGGCTCAGCTTCACTGAAGGCAGATGTCTCTGCTGCTTTTCTGGGGGAGCAGGTCCTGCTCTTTACATATTTATTTATTTTTTTCATTGTTTCCACTATTATTCCACCTCACTATGGGTTGTGTCATGGATTCAGTACTTTAGAACAGCAGCATATGCAGATTAGGCTCTTTAGCACTGAACTTGGCCTGCTAGGTGAAGGAGAAAGTCCCTTGGCCTGCTAGGTGAAGGAGAAAGTCCCTTGGCCTGCTATATACTGCTTTTAGGACACTTAAGGAACAAGCAGATTTATAGAGACTTTCTTCACACAATACAGAGTTGTCTTAAATTGCAATAATTTTCTGTATAATAAAGAGGAATCTCACTTTTATTGTTATATTACTGTAATGGGACTTTGCTTGAATTGGAAGATGCATTTTCAAATTCATTGTGTCCCTCTCCAGGGTGCTCAGACACACACAAGGTGTGTAACAATGATGCTGATCACCAGTGTGTAATGCAATGAATGTTTTCTGTTTCTCTAGTGTGACTTAATCGTAGCAGTATAAACAGAGTACACCTTTCTGAGCTGTTACTGTGAATGCAGGTGATGGCTGCCCTGTCAGCTGGTGGGCCAGGGGTGGGCTCAAGAATATGGAGAGAGATAGAGGTCTCTGGAGAGTCCCACATGCTCCGAGCGAGGTGCAGAGCAAACTACAGGGTTACAAATGTGTTCTGTTTTGCTGATAGCTTTTAATCCTCATCATTCTCATGGGTTTTCTTCAATACTTCTCAATATCCACTGACTTGCCATCCAGGCCTGAATTGTAAGGAACAATAAATGTAATGGACAGCCTCAATTTAATAGAGCATTATGAGCTTTTCATTAGTGCAGATTTTTTTTTTAATTTTTTTCTTTTTAAGAAGAAGAAACTGCTTTTAATTAATTTAAGTTCTGAAAGTAGCGCTTTCAAATCTGAGGGAAGCATGCCTGAGTGGGCTCAGTTCAGCTAATTTGGTTGTGCAGTGAGGGCAGGATCCACCCTGCTGTGCAGCCTGCCGAGCGCTGGCTGGTCTCGAGTGGGTTAACTGCTGCCTGCAGATGTTCAGGAATTTCTCTTCTGACCTGACCGTGGGGTTTTGCTGCTCTTCAGACCACAAGTGCACTCCAGTCGCAGCAAGTTCATGTATTTGGAGATGCTTTTCATCCTCTCCTGTTCATTCTGCTTGCTCAGGAAGGGATCACTCTGTATCTTGCAGCCATGTGTCTTCCTTGGTTACGCTTCTAGAGATTTACAGATCCACGGTAAGCATCTATTAAATTAAGCAAAATGGCCTTTAGAAAGCTACATTTCAAGTGGAAGAAATGCTTTATGTAACGTAGGGGTATGTGAGGGGACCTAAATACAAGCTTAAATTGGCTGTTACGAAAATAGGTATAATTGGGTTTTACAGCTTCTGAGTTTAATGTCCTGATGCAATCCTGCATCCAGTCCAGGCACAGCTGAGGAGGTGGGGGTTGAAGAGCCCAAGTAACGGGACTTGTTCTACTAACAGCCTTGCCCTCATTTGCAAGATCGGACATACCTGTCATTGCCTGAGGCTCTGCTGTGTTTTAAAGATGTCCAGAGTAGTGGTTTCCTTTCATCTATTTGACTTTTAGGTCTCTCCCTGCAGCACTCAATGTCAGGGCTGGCCAGGGGAAGGGGCATCTCTTACTGTGGTTGGAACCACGTGCGGGTGAAAAATGCAAAACTCTTGCAGCTGTAGCCTCCTAACTGTGCACACACCAAGAGCTGCAGCTTTTTTTTTCAGCCTGATCAATGCAGTTTAAGTCATTGGGTAATTTAGTAGCCAGAGGCACTTCTGCGAGTTTGTCATGAGAGCTGCTGCTTTGCTTCTCCCCTCTGGGAGGGCTGGGGGTCTTTTGAGGCTTCCCTGGTCATGGCTGGGGCCAGGGGATGCTGTGGGACTGTCACCTGGCCGTTCTGGAATCAGAAGCCTGAGGAAGTGGAGAATATAATGTTTTGACCTTGCACCTTCATACTAATCAAGGTAGTCTTTCCTGTTCTATATTTAAAGGCTTTCTGTTCTGTCTGCAGAGACAGAGCTCCCTTGGGTAAAGATTGACCCATCCTCTTTTGGAAAGCTGGTCCCCAAGTAGCTTTTCTCCATAGAAAACAAGGCTCTGAATCTGGTAGACAGGAATTTGAACAATAGTTTTTTATTTGTTATATCTTCTACCAGTTAGGACTTTGCACTGGTTTTCTTTCTAGCTTACTAAAGGTTTTGCAGGAATGAAAAAACTCTGTTCGTTTTCTAAGAGTGTCTTAGCCAACACATGGGAGGAAAGCCTAGCACTGTGAGCCAGAGTGGAAAAAGCTGAGATAGGATTTGCTGCTTCTTTGAAACTATCCCTTTTTAATTGTCAAACAGCATTTCAAAGAAAATCTCTGCTTTTCTCTGTCTTCTTCCAGCATTATAATTCTATATAATCACTTTTCTTTCTCAAAAAGAATAGGGCATGATTTTTTTTATTATTTTTTTTTTTTCACAGAAGGAGAAAGGGATAAATTCCAGATGTTGCTGGGATACACTTTTTGCTTCTGTTCAATGTTTAGTGCTTTCAGTAAATAGGCTATGAGAGGTGGGGCTGATGGTTTTATTCCAGGACGAATCATCTACAGTAAATCCCGTCTGCCAACAGGGGAGTGTATCTTGGGTGTGACTTGTTTCAGTTAGGAGCTGATCCTGGCTTTCCTGCCTTGCAGAAAGGCAGCAAAGGCTGAGGCTGGCCTGACTGTTCCTGTGGGGTCTTTGCCCTTGGTCCTTCAGGGTATTTTCTCTGCCCACCTCGCTGCCAAGCTCCAGTTCTGTGAATGAGAATCACTGTGCAGGGGTCCAGTCCCCTGCCCGTGTGGACCCTGGCATAGTAATGGGCAGTTCTGCCCTAAACTCACTCTGTGCTTTTTTGGGAGCAGCTCTGACATGCAGGCAGCCCTGGGCAGGCAAGGGCTGCCACGTCCTACATGGGATGCCTAGTTTAGCAGGACTCTTGTGTCCGTGCTGCCGGCAAGCCGGGGTTTTTGGCATTGGTGTTTCAGCCTAGCAAAGAGCATCCATGTGTCGTGCACCAGCGTGAGGCCAGATCCAGAAGCCTGGGCTCTGGGATCAGCAGCCCTATTCTCAACTCTTACTGCAAAGACTTGTCTTTTCAGTGCATGAAATGCTTTTACCTGCTTTTGGAGCCTCCTTGCAGGCAAAACTAAAAATCATTTTCCAGCATGTGTTGTGCACAGGCGTTGTGAGGCAAACACGGCAGCTCCGTTCCCTGTTTCATGTTTTCACCTGTTTAGACTAAGTACATCTTTGTTTTCTTGGCAGCCTATTTGGTTGCACAAACAGTGTAAGACAAAACCACTAGCAGGTGTTGGTCCAGCCAGTATAATTACTGGTTCCTTGCTGCTGGTAGGCAGACAGCGTGAGCCACCCTTCACATGGAGTTGTCTGGCAGGACTGTGGCTGCAGAAGGGCTCTGGGCACTGATCCACAGGGAATACGCTCTGGCTGCTCAGCCACTCCTGTAGCTCTTCCCTGCTGCTGACTGCATAAAGTTATGTCAATATGGAAGAAGTGAGGGCTGTTGAGGGTGGCTCTGGTCAAGTTTACAGCACTAAGTGCAAATTCTCATTTGCATTAAAAAAAATTTCAAAATGCAAACTTCAGCAGATTGGCTAAACCAAAAGGCCACATATGAGCACATGAGAGCCAGGTGAGATCAGAGATGGGAGAGAAGTCCTAAAATCCCACCTGATTGCCTCGCTTTTCCCACACATCTCAGGGCATCGCCAAAACATCTTGGGTGAGCCATCCTGTGCTGGGATGACATGCCTGCGTGTGCGCAGGGTGTCGCACGCCTGTGTGCACAGTGCTGAACGTCAGCAGGGCACTGCTTGTTCTGTGGAGCAGTGCTGGGGGGAGCTGCTGCTTTCTACCCTTACAGAAATGTAAGTGGAGAAGGAGTGATGCTGATGTGGACAGCTGAGGGCACGGCCGCTCTGTTTACCAACCTCTAACTTTGGCCTCCTACCCCTTTTTTTGCCCTGCTGCTCTTTTTTCACTCTCTGCTCTTCTTTTGGCCTTTGACTCCTTTTCAACCTTCTGTCCCTTTCTGGGCTCTGTGCAGTGAGTGAGCTGGCTGTGGAGAAGCGAGGAGGAGGAGAAGGAAAAGGAGGAGGCAAAGGTCACAGCCTGTTGCCACACATTGGTGTTTGGCTGAACCATTGTGGTGCATGTTGGTGCCCCTTCCCATGGGCAGCAGTGGTGGTGTGCCTGCTTGTGGAGGCTCTCAGCTGCCCGTGAGAATGCAGGCGATGCTGCACGTTTGCATGGCCACTTGTGAATGCCTCCCACGCACGAAGCATTGATTTTCCATGTATCTGAGCTCGTTCCTCTAAATCAGCCTGACTTAAAGTCAGTGAGCTGACTCCGAGCCTGTGGATCCCAATCTTTTTAGCTGCTGCAGTAATTTAGAATCATAGAATAGAATCATCAAATCATTTAGGTTGGAAAATGCCTTCAAGATTATTGAGTCCAACCATTAACCCAGCACTGCCGAGTCCACCACTAAACCGTGTCCCTTGGCACATCTACATGGCAACTTAAACCTCCCCCAGCATAACTTGAGGCTGTTTCTTCTTGTCCTATCGCTTGCTCCTTGGGAGAACAGACTGACCTCAGCCTCACTAGAGCCTCCTGTCAGGTAGCTGTCTAGAGTGAGGTCTCCCTTGAGCCTCCTTTTCTCCAGACTAAACAACCCCATGTCCCTCGTGGCTTCTCAGAAGACTTGTTCGCCAGACTTTCTGCCAGCTTTGTTGCCTTTCTTTGGATCCACTCCGGCAACTCCCTGACCCGTAAGCTTTTTCTGGGTTGAGATAATTTCTTAGCTCTGTCCTCTCAGGTATATGGGGTGAATTTTTTAAGCTTTATTTCAGAGTGGTGTGATAATACAAACCCTTGAACCTCCCAGCCTGCTCTCCTGCTCTCGCACCTGTAGCAGAGGCAGGAGCGGTGTGAGGAGCAGGTGATATGTGAGCTGCAGCAGCCTTGGCTTGGTGTGTCTGGCAACCAGGAGCCTCCCTTGCTCTTGGGTTAAAGGACACTTTTATAGGCCAGTAGGATTCCTTTGGCATCAGACTGTGGCAGGTACTAATTAGCACCAATTAACCATTATCAGTGACAGACAGTTCTTACAGGCTTCATAAAAAAGACCGGTACAGAGGTTTTCTCTAGTGAAATCCCCTGGGGGATTGCAGGGCACTCATCCAGCTGGTGGTGGTTTGCAGGTGGTCTGGTGCTGAGGTGCTGCTGGTGGGCTTGGGGGGGATCATCCCTTTAGTTTTGAATATAGCAGTGCACTGCTCACTGATGGGTGGCAGAGAACTCATGAGTTGTCTTTTTTTCCAAAATTTTTGTTGCATTGTTCCTTGAAAATACATCTGCTGGGCATAGCATCTGGGGTTTTGGGCAAGATTTTTCTATTGGTCTTCCTCTTCAGCACGCCACAGCCTCTGCGCTGAGTCTGGGGATGGGGTTTGAGGAAATCCTGAGCTTACACCAAAGCTCAGCAGCATGTGGGGCTCAGCTATGAGTGTTTGCAGAGGAGACAGCACATGGCAAAGCCCACTGGTACCTTGAAGCACACAGTGCTATCTGGGGCCACAGACAGGTGGCCTGGCACTGTTGGATGCAGTGGGAAGATCTCTGGGGTGGGCACAGTGATTCCCAGAACTTCTAACCCTCATAATGCTTCAGCATGTCATCAGGCAAGTTGGCCTGATGGGAACTGGGGAAGCCTGTGCAGTGGCATGGCTGGAGAGGAATGGGACATCGAGCTGCAGCTTCTGGTGTGGGAAAAGCATGCGGGGGTGAGATCCTGCTTGTAGTGCTTGTGGTACTCCTGGCTATGGTAGATGTGGTAGGCTTGGATGGAGATGTCAACCATGGTTGGCTATGGGGGAGCTCTTCAGTAGTGGGTCCCCAGGAGGGGAGCTGGGGTGTGTGTTGCAGCTGGTCGGAGGTGGCTCCCATCACTGACGGATGCTTTTTGTTTTTCTTTCAAATATCTCCAGGCACTGAATGTTTAGGTCGCACCTTTCCAGGTAAACTGGGTAAGTGAAGTATTTCAAGAGTTGCCAAGCTCTAATTATGAAGGCTGATTGCATGATTGCAGCTGCTGTACTATAAACACCCCGGTTACTCGCCTGACAAAACGAGTGGTACGTTGCCTTGCCCTGAGAGCAGCAAGTACCTGCTGTTTGGGATGCAGGGGGGGCTGCAGTGGTGTCTCCAGAGGCTGGTGCAAACCTGGCATTTTCTTGTCCATCGAGGGTTGGCTGCACTTGTTAAACCTAGATGGCATTTTTTTCTTCTGCTGTTCAATGTAGAAACATCTTCAAAAGCTGAATGTCTTTTTAAGCACAAACACTCTTCCATTTGTTACTCTGGCAAACTAATGAACAGCATTACATTGAGAAAACAAAACAAAACAAACCTTTACTATATTTTGAGAGAGTAGTTTGACAACCTCAATCTCTTTAAGTCATTTGTCAAACTTCTGTTGAGTGTGGCAGGAGCTTCCCATGTTCAGGGCAGACAAAACAAGGCATCAGAAGCCCTGTTGAACCAGGCTGCTGGATTTGAGCTGAACCTATTTGCAGAAGAGCCTTTGCTGGTTTAAAAAGACATTGTGGTAACCCTTAATGGGTCTCTCTCTAAATTAAGAATTGAGTTTTTGAGAGTACCTCAGAAGTAAGGTGGCTTTGCTCAAATGTAATGTCCCAAGCCTGCTGGGGAAGAACTGAGTAAATAAAGTGTTAACAAGTGATGAATACATGATTTTAATAAATGGCTAATCAATTGTTATAGAGCATGGGAAGTCAATAGAGATTATGACCTTGGCTTATAACCACACTCAGATCTTTAACATGTTTATAATGCCTACAAATCATTCATCAGGCTTTTATCAAGCATCTGTTACTAAAGTCCTAATCTAAAATAAGACCAAAAAAAAAGAATTATTTCAATTGCTTTGTTTTGAGACCAATGCACAATTTGGTTGCACAAAAAAATGATCCTTGCTTATGCAAACTGTAAGACACCACTGGCCCCACCAGCAGCATTATGATGGTGCACATAACAAGCAGGGGACCAGCAGGAGCACAAGGCTGATCCGTGTGGGGCATGGTGCAGCCCCTGTGCTGGGACACTGATGCCAGCCTGCAGGGAAACTGTCCTGCAGCAGTCAGTAATTTATTTATATTTATTTGATACTAATGCCTGAAATGGCAGATTTCAGCAGGTAAAGCAGGTGCAAGGAGGGAGCCCCACTGTCACTGCTTTCAGCAGCGTAGCTCGGGGTGTTTTCACATTAGCAAAAAGTGTTGCTGTTGCTCGGCTGGTGTAAAACTTGCACCCGTTTTCTTGTCCTGGGTTTTAGGAAAGCATTTGAGCAGGGATGTGTTCTTGCTGTGCTGCTCTTCCTGCTTTCCCTCGTCTGCCCTGTCCCATTTTGTGTGTGTGTTTGTGCCTCGGGGAGGCAGGCAAAGATGCAAGTGAAAACATGTGGTTTTCTTAGAATATAAATAATAGAAAATTAAATATAATTTTTTTTGTTGTTGTCGAGTTGTCCCCTGCACAGTTGCTTGCTCCTTTTGTCACCCTCTTGTACTCTTTGAGGGTTTTTAATCCTAATGGATACTAGTTGGAATTTGGTGTAGGACACTTTGGTGATCTTGCTGCTACCTTAATTGTGTGCCAGCGAGGAGCCGTGTTTGCAGACATCGGTGCACGGCCAGAAAGTCTCCCTAGGCTTCTGCAAGCCGCGGTCTGCCAGACACGGCTGCCTCTATCAGATGGCTTTTTGCCTCGCCTTTGTTGTCTGGGTCCTTGTCTGCAGCTACAGCCTGGGCCAGCGTTGCCAGACACGGCCACCACCACCACCCACTTCCTCCCAGAGTGCCCTGGTGCTGCCTACGGAGCCGGGACCCTCGGAGAGAGATGCCCGTGCCTGTCACTCTGCCGCCTGGGTTGAAGCTCTGCACAGGGGAGGGGGCAAAACACAAACCCTGGGCAGGGAGCACCACCTGAGACTGACTCAAGGTTTAACTTTCATTGGTTTTGTTTGGCTTTTTTTTTCTTGGTTTAGTAAACTATTCCACCGTCTTCCTGGTAACCCCTTGATGTCTCTGGCATGAATGCCAGGCTCCTGAATTTCTGTAAAGGCCGTGGATCTCTCTCTCCTGCTAAGAGGGGATCAGTTTGGCTGAGCCACACTCTGCCTAGAGCTGTGCACTGGGGCATGGTCAGATGCTGCCAACCTCCCCATGGGGGCCAAGAAGGGGTGCTGCAATTTCTACTGGGTTTTCTGTCAGCTCTCCTGCTTCCCACAGAGAGTAGCTGGGAATGGGTACAGAGGGTGAAGAGGAGATGCCCTCACCAAGGAGCCATTCATCTGATTTAGAAGGAGATGAAGTATGTGAACCCTTTAAAATCAAAGGGCAGAGTTTTCACAAAACAATATTCACAAGGCAGCTAGATGAAAAGTGTGGTCTATTGATTGCTTAGAGGTTTGAGTGAATTCTGAGTGGACATACAGACTTTGAAGTCCCTGTTTGCCAGAAGCTGGGTCACGCTCTGTATTCACTGCAAGTCTCCCCTGTGAAAATGCCCATATGCATCATTCCTTATTGTTGTGGGTTTGGGGAGTTTGTTCTATTAGTCTAAATGGGTTTGTTTCCATAGCTGCATACTGCTGATAAAATCCCAGCGTAGGATCTCTCAGTCTCCCTGTGCATGTGTACCAAAAATAAATCACATGCAGTTGTCAGAAGATGAGCTGCTGCCATGGCAGGTGCCAAGCTGCAAGGAAGTTTGTGCTGGACCTCTCTGAGACTGCAGGTGTATGGTGGTGGCATCTCACCTTGTGCCACCATGCAGTGTCCTGCTGCAGCTCCCACTCTGCAGGCAGCCGTGGTGCCTGGTTGTCTCTGGGGATCTGGAGCACCTGCAGAAAGAGCTGCTGTAGGAGGGATGATGTTTTGAAAATGGGGAAGAAAGTGATGGAGGCAGGGGGAGAAAAAAGCCCCTGTCCTTCCCTTTCTTTCAGGTAAAAAAGTATGGATGTGGTAGAGCTTGTCAGTGAAGGATTAGCATCAGGTGGCTACCAGGGTAATTAAAGTCCTCTTTTGCTCTGAACTCCATGTATTCACCATCAGCTGTTTCCTTAGAAAAAGGGGTGGGCTACTAATGGCTATATAAGCTACCTCAGGGAGAGGGGCTGATTTTGCTTAGCAGCAGACTGTAACTCCTGGAGGTAGGTGGCAGAAGGATGGATGGTCCCCTGCAGTAATTGAAGGTGGCTGCTGGTTGCACCCAGGGTTTCAGGTTGTGGGTGAATGCTGCTGAGTGCTGCTGATGCCCAGGGTGGCACTGCACCAGTGCCACCACCTCTGTGCATGTGGGTACCTCTAGTTTCACTGTCTATATAGCAGAACTGGAGCACGTCTTCTGGCGGAAAACCTGGTTTCTAGGAGGTAGTTATACTTCAGGATGAGTGAAACTAATGGTTTTGCCAAAAGTTCTGATTCACAGCCCAGGCTGTTTTGGTGCAGGACCAGCCCTGCTGTCTGCTGGGAGTGCCTGGGGCAGGTGCTGCTCCTGCTGCCTGCAGGAGCATGGCCAAGGGCATGGTCAGGGCATGGCCAAGGGCATGGTCAGGGCATGGTCAGGGCATGGCCAAGGGCATGGTCAGGGCATGGTCAAGGCACGTTCAAGGGCATGGCCAGGGCGTGGGAGCATCTCTGGGAAAATCTTGTCCTGAGGGTGCATGGGGGCAGCTGGCCAGGAGCACTTCCCCTTGCTGCTCTGCCAGGGGTGTCCTTAAACCCCCGCTGCTCTCTCATTTAATGCATCTTTTCAAGTACTGGGTAATAGTGTTTTCTGTCTGGCAGAGATGAAGGAGGGCTTTTTAATAGGTCTTTTGTTTTCTGTTCGTACAGTTCCCCGGCAGTAACCTGCCATTAGCTCCAGCATTTATTTAGGGTATTTGTGTTTTTGTATGTGGGGACCTACAACACTGAGGAGCCAAGGGGCTTTATCCTGGGTCCCGGTTTGTAGATCTGGGCCTTGACTTCAGTCTGATCTCTAGGTTTGGTGGAGAGAAGGGAACATTTTGGTTTGTGCTCTTTTAACTGAGACAGAGAGGCTCTGTGGAAGGAGGGTTGTTTTTGTTTCTCCTGTTAGGGATCCCCTCGGAGCTGGATCTGCGGGGTAGTTGTATTTGGGAATGCAAGGGCAGTATGTGTGAAATATACGGAGGCACCAGGAAACCTAGCGCTGATCTGACTGGAAATTAGATTTGCTGCTTCATGTCCACCTGGTCCAACTGCTCTGGCAACTGGGAGCTGCCCTGAAAACCACTGCTAAACCCTGTGCCGGGGAGAAGGGCGAGCAGCGTGTGGCCTCTCCCTGGCCCGGATAACCGGTGCATTTTGGGGCGATGCCCGTTGGGTGCTGCGGGCTGCTCAGCTGCTCCTGTCCCGCAGCGCCTGCTGCCTGCCTTGGCCCAGACAGCACAATACTCGCCTTCACTCCCCGTCAGACGGGAGGTCTAGACGCTCTCCCTGCCTTTTGTTATCAGGGTCACAGGTTAGGGAGCGTTCCCAGATTCTTTCCCCTCCACTGGTCAAGAATCCTCCCTGGAATCGGGTGCTGCACTCTGGTCTGCGGCAGGGAGCCCTCCGGAGGGAGTCACCCTTCTACCCAAACACATTTAGATTTAAAATTATTGTGGCAGCTCCCAAAAAGAAATGTGCTTTTGAAATGCAGTCGGGATCACCCCCACTCCAGTTCTTGCAGGCACAGATGCTCAGCTGACACCAGCTAAATAGAAACCTTTTAGCCCTTGCCAGTAAGTCTGGAGCAAACTGCCAAAAAACATCGAGGACCAAGATACAAAACAAAGTTGGGCCTGAGCAAAGCACTTGCAAATGAAGGATGGAACTGGAGTGTTCTGTCTCTTGATTTTTAACATGAGATGCTTCAGTTTCAGGGTTTTGTTAAAATGCAGTGGTGGAATTTTAAAAGTTTTCAGCAGATACAAAGCAAGAAAGTCCCCTAGCAACAAAGGAAAGGTTTTTTTCCCTTAATGCACACTTTTTTGACATGAAGCATTTATGAATTTTTTTTTTTCCTCCTTTAAATCAAAGATGAGTTTTGCTGAACGAGACCATTTTAATGGCATTTTGACATACTCAGAAATAGGACTTGAACCCTTGATGTACATCTCCTTGTTCCCACCTCCACAGCCCACCCTTGCTGGCTGAGTGCTCAGGCAGCTTCAGCCTTCAGCTGGCCTGGGGGGGGCTTTGTGCTGCTGCTAAGTAGAGCAGCCCCTCGCTGTTAGGGGGGAGGGAGGGGGAGGGGAGAAGAAAGTGGGGAGGGAATGGCTCAATAAAAAAGTTGGTAGCAAGTTTCTTGCATGGTTTCTTCTGTGGGTTTTTTTCTGGTTTTGGTTCCTTTTTTTTTTCTTTCTTCTTCCTGGCAAGAAGACATAACAAACTATTGGCATGTTCATACTTCTTATTATTGAATTAAAATCTGTTGAATAATAACAGTGAGCCAAAACCTGAAATGGCTATTAGGCAGTGCTCTTGAAGCGAGATGCTGCTGGATCTGGCTCACTTCTGCATTTTGTGTGTATGTGCATGTGTATTATGTGTAAAGAATGAGTGTATGAAGCTCAAATAGAGGTTTTAAATAGAACTAACACTGGCAGCTCTTTCTTCGTGAGTCCAGGGCTATTATGTGTCTGGCTTTTGCCAAAATGGATTGCAGAGGAAGTTGGTGTAAACTCCATGGCTGATTTGACAGCTGCACAGCCATGGCATGTTTGAAGCCTGGATACTGTTGATTACAAGAAGTGATGACATTTTTCTGTGTCTCATGATTTACCTCTTTGCAGAGGGTAAGGGGGCACCTAGAGAGCCTGTTTCCCACCCTAGTCCTGGCACCTGGCACCAGTGCAGGCATAGGCACAAGCAGTGGTGGCATTGTCTCCTGTCTTGCTGGGGTTCAGTGCTTCCGTGTCTTACCAAGGGCTTGTGATTCCAGAGTAGCTGAAAACTGTGAGAACACAGGCACATGGGGTTACTGCAGCCCAGCCTTCATCAAGGATGCTCTTTTAGCCTTATGGAAAACCCCACAAGTTACAGTCAGGCCAGGGCTTGAACTTCTCACCTAAAGCTTTATTGGTGGTCTCAGATACTTCACTCTCAGGTGAATGTCACTGAGTGCACTGCCTGGGGCACACAGCTGGGACATGGAGCATCCTGCTTGGCTGTGGTGGGAACATGTCAACTGGGCAGGTGTCAGTCACTCGCTCCTCTCCTGGGACAGCGGGGCTGGTGCTGAGCTCTGCTCGCTGCATGTGTGGAGGGGCTGTGAGGCACAGCCCGGTCAGTCCAGCGGTGTCTGTCCCTCCAGCACTGTGTCTGCAGCCCTGGGGCCAAACCTGCCCTCACCCGGTGTAACTCCTGGTGTGGCGTAAGGAGCAAGGGGCACCTGTATACACCACGGGAGCAGTTTGGGGGTAAAGCCTCTGCAAACCTGCAGTGCACCGAATGGTGCTGTGTGGAGGGGTGAAATAAAGTTAAACACTCCATAGGGGAAGAAAAGCATCCAGCCCCATTCTTTACTGCTCATTTTAGTAATTTCTTCCAGATAACCTACACATCTGTGTCAGTGCAATTAAAGCAGAAATTCTGTCTAATGAACAGTTGTAGCCCTTGGGCTATTGCGGAATGAACAGTGAAGTTGGAAACAGTCTTATTAAAATAATAATTAAGAAACAAGGGTGGGGAGACAGAGGGAGGTGCAGACGATGTGATGGTGGGATGCTATCGGGTGAGGAGCAGAGACTGCAGTCAACCAGGTTTTGACACCCCACCCCCAGAAGCAACTGTGTGGTGCAGTTGGACCTGGGGCTGGGAACACCCTGGTCTCCCTCTCTTGCCAGGGGCACCTGGCCATGCCCTGTCATGACAGCTTTAAAATCCAGGCTGGCAGTGGGTTAAAGGTAGCTGCAGACAGCGTAGCTGTAGGGGCACCTTCTCTGTCATGGGCAGCATTGGCTGCTCTGTTAAGCCAGATCAGCTATCTTGTGTGTTGGGGTTTTTTTGGTGGGTTTTTTTGTTGGTTTTTTTTTTGAGATTTTTGTTCTCCAACAGCTGATTTAAGTTCAGGAAGGGAGCAGAATGTTTCTTATGTTAGACAGGATTATATCTGGTTTTGCCTTTTCCAGAAAACTATCCCCTTTCAGTAAAATAATAGTTAGCTTTGACTTCTTCTCTTTTGCTCTAATGAGGACAGTGTGACTGCCCAAGCTGAACTGTATCAGTGGTGGAGACTGGCCAGTTTATCTTATGTGAGATCATTTATTCTTTTGCTTTTAAGTAAATAAAAATATTTCAGTGTTAACCCTTGGAGTTACAATGCTGTATCTCCACAAGTCATCATTTTATATCGATAAATCAATGGATACTTGGAGATGGCTTTTTCAAACTTAATACGCTCCTATTTAGAAATGCATGTGCTGCAGAACACTAGTGACATTTCAGCTTAACAAAATATAAAAGAAACAAACACATATACTAAAAAAAAAAAGACAAATCCCATTGGAATGATACATGGGAATAATTTTAGTGGGATTTATATGGATGAGCTGTGGGGTTTTTGTGTTTTGTTTTTTGTTTTGTTTTGTTTTTTTTTCTTCTGTAATGGTTTTGAACCAGAGTGATTACTTATCATTTTCATTTTAACTCCATCTGACAAATCGTTTTAGATGGAGAAAGCAATACTGCATCTTTAAATGGCTACTCTGTCAGCGCATCTTGCAGGGCTTTAAATGCCCTTTGTTATCGCAGTCTAGACAGGACGCAGGCGGAATATTTGATATGTTATAAGGCAAAGATTTGACAAGGTTGAATTAATATACTGGCTTGTTTAAAACCGAGTTTCAAAACATTTTTCCTTACAAGCTTGTCTTTTTATCCTATATATTTTATTATTTTTTTCAAAGTTACTACAGTATGTTTCAACTGTTTAGACTGGGAGAGGAGACATTAGCTTACTGCAGCCTGCAGTACTTTAATTGCCCTTTTTATGACTGTCTAGACATCATGCAGATGCATGTTTGTGGTGAGAAGACATTTCCCCCTCTGGTTATACGATAGTCTGAAACCTTTACATTGCCTATCTCCTTACCCCTCTGTCCTGGAATGTGCTTTAATCCATCTCTGAAAATCACTTTTTCCCCCGTTTTATTTTTTTCAAGGGCACTTCAGCCCCCGTTTTCCTTTTCTTTCCCGCATGCTTATTTGCAAATGCTAACAATGCTTTTGGGGGCAATGAAGGTATGTGGAGCGAACGGCCCCGGGAGCCCGGCCGGCGGGAGCCGCGGCCAAGGGGCGGCTTATGCCGGGTGCCGCCGTGCGACGTCCCGTGGGTACCCGCTCCAGTCTGCGTGTAGCGGTGCGGGCGTGTATGGCTCTGTTTGTTTGGGATCCCCTCGCCATAAGAGCACAGCCTTGCGGGCCGGGTTTAAGAATGAAAATATCAGCGAGGTTTGAATGGGTTCGGAGTTTTAGTTATGCAAATCGGATGCATTAATTAACCCCGTTGCTATAGCTACTGCTTGATTGTTAAACGCAGTGAAAAGGGGACAGGCTGTGGCCATGGATAATCCTCCCCTCTGCTCTTACCCCTCCCGCAGCCGCCTTCGCCCCGGTGCGGGGGCAGCTGCCGCTCGGCTCCCGGTGCCGGGCCGCCCGCCCGTCGCCCCATCGGCACCGCGGGCAGGTGGCGGGTGGCCCGCCGAGGAGGCTTGAAAAGCCGAGCTAGAAAGTCGCCTCTGCGGAGGGGATGGGCGAGCCGGGGGGTTCCTCGCCCCTGCGGCCTCTTCCCTCTAGCCGCCCCCAAACGCCTTTGTCGGGGCTGACCTCGGGGGTCGGCTCTGCACTGCCGCCCCGTGTCATCAATCTGCCGTCTGGGGACTGGACGGGGGTGCTGGGAACAATGGGACGCAGATGTGCAGGAGATGGGGAGGCTGGACTCAGCCCGGCGAGGGGAGGCCATGGGAACTCAGTGCTGCTTTCGGCTCTGAAATCCGTCTCTGCTGGGCTTTACGTGGGAGAGCAGCTTCTCTTTTTGTGCGTACTTAAAAACCTCATAAATGCAAAACGCTACAACAGAACTCAGACTTCAGCATATCTGCTGTAGGAGTTAAAATCTTTCTCCGGCTGTTGCTACAGCTGAGGTGGAAGTAAATTTATTACCTTTAATTTTGTCAGATTTGGGGCGGTTTTACTCACCTCCCCCATTTGCTCTGGTGTGTGTGTGTATATATATAAATATAACTCTTTTTTTCTTCACATCACTGTGTGAGAGCATGCACATGAATTCGCTCCCATCTGGTGGTGTTCAGACCAGTTCAAGAACTGAGCTTGAATATTGCAGTGACCAAACGCAGTTGTGCGTCTGAGCATTTGCATGTGTTTTGCATATATTTTTTTTCTGCAATGCATAATTATGTCTGTACCTTAAGATTGTCCTTGTTCTGTGGGAGTAACTTACCTTGTGAAAGGTCACTCCTTTTGTAAGCAAAAGCTGCAAAATGATATAGACGATAATGGCGCTTAAGAAGCAGAGAAGGGAGAGGTATTGGACTGATCACTCCCTGGATGATGCTGAGGAAATAAGGTCGCGTTCCAGCCTTGTCATGACCTGTGTGGCTTTGGTCAACTTGCTCAATCTGTGTTTCAACACCCGTCTGCGAGCCGGGGCAGCCCCTGTGGCATTGCTGCCCCGGGGCACATGTCCCAAAGCCCCCAGGGGAGCTACAGTGTCGTGACCTGAGGACGAGGGCACAGTGGGGTCCCCAACACTGCTTCCAAATACCAAGCAAGGCAGTGTGGGGGTAGCAGAGGTTCTCTGGATACAGCTTCATGGATTCTCTGCTGCTTCACCATGTCCTTGAGCAGGACACTGGGTATGAATTGATGGGTGTTGTGCTTGGGTCAAGGTTGTTGCATGGTTGTTGCTGCTTGTCCCATGTGTCCCTCTCAGGGAGCTCCTGCTTCAGCGCTGATCACAGAGAACTTGGGACTTCGATGCTGGCACTGGGGCACCTGAGCCACAGCTGGTTCTGGTAGGACCATGGGAGAGCAAAATGGGAATCAGACAATTAATGGTTTTCCCAGGAACAAATGGAAACTTTCTAGAGGACATCCAGTGTGAAGGGAGGTGAAATGAGGACTTTGGGGAGAGAGAGACAGTAAAACCTGGTACATGCAGCATCCAGCTGAAGAGGCTGTGCTCCATTCTGGTGCCAGCCATAAACCTCCGTCTCTGCACCCATGTGACGTTGCTGCTGGCTGTTGGCAGTGGGGTGTCCTACGCAGAGCTAATGCTTCCCTTTTGCAGGTGAGGAGAACGCTCTGCTGCTGCCTTCCTTTCTATGCACACAACAATGCAGCGTCCTGGGTCCTTGTGACCTGCTGAGTTAAAGTTGCCTTGTTTTGATGGACCTGGTGACTAATGAAATGCATGTTCCTAGTGTCTCCACAGCAGCAGGAGCAGGGAGCTGGCACTGCTGGCAGCTCTCGGTGACGTAGTGCAGGTGTCTGTGGCTGACTCTGAGGCTGCAGGTGTCCCATCAGTACAAGGCAGCTCTGTTGCAGTGGGAGAAGGGACTCAGATGAAGCTGGAATCGGAAACCCTGTAATTGCTGTTAGTGTTCTGGAGAGGTGGCAAAGCCCTCCCTGGATGGAGTACTTGCTCTCCTTGGAGTGTCCGCGACTGGCAATTTGTCTGTCGAAACAGATGTGGGCAGTGACAAACATCTATTTCTATAACTAGAAACAAATTTGGTAATTGCCTCTTTCAACAGGACTTGCTCAAGCAGGAAATGAAATTCCTAAATGGCAGTTAGCAAAAGTATTTATAGCTAAGTTCATAAATGAGATGTGCTTTCCTTTGTCATGAGTTTCTGTTGGGTGGAAGGAAAAAAAAAGCCTCTATGGTAGCAAGCCGCATATTGATCAGGAGTGTTTCCAGGGTATACAAAAATACTTACTTATTAATGTGTTTATTTTTACCAGCTGTAGAAATACCCCTGACAAACAAAACCTCTTTGGCATTCAGGGTCAGCTGGCAGGGTTTGATCTGGATATTGTGTACTGTGTTTTTTTCACTCATTTTTTGGTTGATTTTCCTTGTTTGTGCTGGTTATGATTGCAATCTGTAAACTCCTATTCCGTGTCCCTCTCTGGATGCTCATGTTCAAGAGGATGGCTGATGAGCTGCCTTTGCCCCTACCCCAGACATAGTCCACGACTGACACCACCTCTCTCCCTCTTGTTCTCATCTGGAGGGGAGGGGCCTTGCTCAACTTTTTCTAGTGGGCAAACAAATTTACCTGTCTTTTCAGTGCAAAATCAAAATTACTTTATCCTTTTAATCCAGTTTAGCTGTCTTTACCCCTGGGAGTAACTTTCTCAGTAGGCTGGGGTCAGGCTTACTGTGTGTAAAATACCTTGACTCAAAATCCTGGAAAAGGGGAGGTTGGGAGAAAAAGCACAAAAAGGAGAGAAGCAGTTTGCAGGTTTTTAGAAGAGTCTGAGTGTCCCAAAGAACTTTGTTAGTTCTTATTTCTCCGAGGGGGCTGGTTAACAACTTCAGAAGTTTCTCTAAACAAGTCTGCAGTTGACAGGTCTCTGCTCAGTCAGGAAGTGTTCCAACTGAAGGAGCTGCTGACCCCAGTGCTCACATCTGCAGTTTCCCCTGTAGAAGCTGCTGTGCCAGCCTGCCTCTGGTCCTGCTCCCCACAGCTGCCACTGTGGCCTTGCTAGCTCGAGAAGGGTACCTTTTAAAAAAGACACAGTGATGTGATTGGGACAGTTACTGTGTTTTAAGGACTAAAAAAATTTCTGAGGCCCGACCAGTCTGATAATTCAGTGACTATAAGCTTGAAATGGGGCCATTTCATTTAAAACAAACAAAAAAAGGAGGTGGGGGTGCAGGATGAGGCCAGTGTTTGCTGGTGACTCAGAGGATGTGATGCTTCATTACCCGGGGTGACAAATGAAGAAAACCAACTGTATTAAGTGTAGTTATGGCCCGAGGATTGGCATGACTTCTTGGGGTCCCATCACCCATTTTTGCAGCAATGTCTTAAACTGACTCCTTTTCTGAGCCCCACTTGCTTTCTGCTCTCCTGCCCTGCTCTCAGCCTGCCATCATGAGCTTGCACGATGTTTTTTCTGCTTGCTACATCAGAGCTGGCCATGTTGAATCTGGAAAAGCAATTTAGCTGTTAACTGTGATGATGATGCATGAAGTAGAACAAAATCCAGCGGGCTTATCCCAACTTTCCTGCCTGTTGTCATGGGCCTGATCCTGGTCTCTTTGATGCCTTGTTGTCGCTGCTGCAGCTCCGGCTTCAAGATGCTGCCGTTTAGGGCCAGCAGTGGCAATGTCAGTATCAAGATCATATTCTTTATCTATCTCCAGTACTTCCCATGCTGCCATGTAAACAAATAAGATTGTTGACAATCTGATGGTCCCTTTGTATGGTTTTATGGAGGTATTATTTAAGAGATAAATGTAGCAGATGGTAATAGACAAATATTGCAGTAATAGCTTTGCTGGTCTGATTGTTTCTAAGATGACCTAACAGACAAGCGACGAAGGGTGAGTAATCTGCCATCTGAAGTTCTTTGTTCTTTCATCTCTTCTTCCTCATCCACAGTCTGCGAGAGGGAGAACATTGGTCTCTTTAATGAGTGGAGCTTGGCATCTGGTGGATGAAATGGCCTCTGTAAACCAGGAGCAGTGTTCGGTGCTGCACCCTCTCTGGCAGTCTTTCGATTCCAGCTGTTGCCTGGAGCTGTTTTGGTTCTTGCTTAAATTAGAGCAGTTCAAATGTAATGTTTAGTATAATGGCCATGTCCCCTTTCCAAGCAGGGCTGGGAAGGATGCACCAGGGCAGAGCTTCTTGCACTGGACTATGTTCCTGCTGTGCCAGGGTATTTTCCTCTGTGCCACATGTATGAACAGGGGATAGCAAGGGGCTATGGTCAGACTCGGTCCCGTTGCTGAACCTCTGCCTCTCTGTGGGATGCTGCAGAGCCTGAGCCCCTGCGGCTGCTTGATGAGGATCTGGGATTTATTCCCTACTAAAACTATAGCTCAGAAGGGTGACTAGATTCAGATGGCACTTCTCAAATTCACATTCTTTAACCTTGAGTAGAAAAATGAGGTCCACTCTTTGGCTACATTGCTTAACCCACATCCGTTTACAGAGGCTTTGATGAGCATCTGACTTAATGACTGCACTTTGGCTGGACTTGATTCTGCAGAGTTTAACCATTGGGTCTTTCCAGGGAGCCACATGCTGCTCCACAGTGTGCCCAAATTGTGCTCTAACATCAAACCCTTGCTCTCCTAAAGCATGATCACAGCTAGTAGGCACTAATGCAAGCTCTTGGGGCAGGCAGGACTCTAAACTGGGCATGGGGACCAGGCAGACCTCAGGACAGTCCTGTGCACCCCACTTTGGTCCAGGCCTACTGCAGACCAGTTTGGTAATGTTGGCTCTGGCCTTTCTGGTTCTCTGATTGAAAAAGATGGTGTGTTGGTATGTGCAAGGCAATATAGGGTGTCTATAGCTTTCATTTTCCAAAAATAATGAGGACTTGCTTTGTGCCCTAATTATTGGGGCATGCAAGGTAGCGGTAGGCTCTCAGCTCTTCATGGCAAGGACTGTCCTTGTGTGTCTTGTTCTTAACAGTGCCTCTGGGCACTGCTGAAGCTGTGGTGCTCTGAAATGTCAGTGAAGACCAGGGAGAGGAGCGGGTTGGGCTGTCAAGTAGCTGACAGAATGGATAAGGGTGTCTCTCCTCCTCCTCCTCTGCAGTCTGCTGGTGCTCAAGCCCTTGCCTTTGCTGCTGCCTTTGGCCAGAGATGTGGGTGCTGAGAACAGCTGAAAGTCAGACCCATCACTTCTAGTTTAGGGCAGTGTCTCAGCCTACCCATTGGCAATAGGTTTCGTGCGAAGACGGCAGCCCAGGTCTGTTGGAGAAAATGCTGGGTCGTATCCTTCTGCTGCCTGTCAAAGCCTCTGGGTGGGTAGAGGAGTGGGCAGGGACCTCTGGACCAGCCCCTATTCAAAGACTCGTTTTCCATTTGCTCTTTGAGGAGATGCACAGGCTTGTTGAGAAGCTTTTCAGGTTACTGGCCTGGAACTGTTCCTGGCTGAAACCCTTGAGCATCCCTGCCTGGAGACCCACAGAGCTTGTAAGTGCAGAAGTTGGAGAATTACAGACAGAGAGGGAGGATGCATGGACACTCTTCATCTCTGAGCTTCAAATTATTGCCAGTACCAGTCTGATTTAAGAGTTCCATTTCTCCTCACCTTCCTGCACATGCTCAGTCAAAAGTAGCTGTACCCTTGTTGATGTCTTTTACATGTTGTTTAGGGGTTTTTTATGTAACTAGAGCGCTGCCATCAAACGCTACAAGGAACCTGCTCAAACACAAGATGCCCAAGGGTGGGGGTGGATGAAAAGATGAGAAAATTGGGAGGGGAGGGAACTGCAGTCAGGGCTGTGCACATCACTGCTGCATCTTGCTCTGAGTCATGCAGCCAGGGCAGCTCTGTGGATATCAGAGGTGTTAATGGAAAATCAGGGATGAAAGTGCTCGCTGCAGATTTGTGAACACTTTTCATTAATTTAGGGGGTTAATTTTGCCATGTCTGGAAAGACTCTATGTGTAGAGATCTTTCTTTTGGGGGTGGTGGTGGTGTGTGGAGGACAGAGCATTGCAATCAGGGAACTTCCCCTAAATCCCTGAGGATTACAGAAGAAGCTGGGATATGCAGTGTGACATTACAGTGCCACCATATTTAGCTGTCGGAAGGCAGCAGTTCATTTATGGATTTCAAAAATTCCAGGACTGGATGTGACCCAACTGTTCCCAGTCTCTAGGGGCTGTGCTGGCGGCCGGTGCCACTCACCGAGTGCTGCTGTGGGATAATCCTCTTCAAGTTGTCCCACTCCACAGCATTTGGGCTCTTGACTGGAATCTGTTCAGTCGTGGTGCTGAGTCACCCACGTGAGCCAGGCTCCGTAAATAACCGCAGGCGCTCCGCGAAGCGGCCGTGCATGACGGGGAGCTGAAAGTGCTGCTTCATGGTTGGAGCAAGAGCTGTATGGGCAGAAAGCAAAATGCTCTTCTCAGCTTCACTTTCTCTAAGCAGCACCTGGGTCTTTGCACCATGTCGACAGGTACCCTGCTGTCATCCACAGCAGGCATGTGATCGCCTAAGGGCTGGTTGCTGGTAGAGGGCTTGGGTGCCCTGAGCTGTGGGTTCTTCATGCCAATAGCTTTGTGCCCAGTAACTGCATCCTGAGCCGGTGAGCTCTTTGTCTCTGTGACTACATCAAGGTCCACACTTTTCCTGTGGTCCCAGGAGGGACTGTGTTCCTTGGTGAGGCTGAGTCAGAGCTGGGTCTCATTCCTGGGCTGAGTGACTCAGGGAAGGACTCCGTCCTGGCAGCTAATCTGGGTGCCTGGGGTCAGAGTGCGCAATCCTCTGCCTCGCCATAGTGCATCTCCCATGCCAAGCTTTGCTTCAGCTGCTTGCCCTCTTTGGCTTCCTGGGGACCATACTTACATCACTCCCTGCTTGCCAACCCCCTATATCTGTGCTCTGACTTCATCAATGGGCTATGGCTCTGCTGCCTGAGCAGGGAGGGAGGCTGTGGTGTGCCCACCACAGTGGGCAAAGCCTTGCTTTAAAACCCTGTGTGGGCCCCTGCAGGCCCTGCTGGTGTGGTCAGGGGTGCTGCAGGGACAGGACAGGGCCAGAGAGCTACCTGACATTAGGAGTCATCCTTAACCTGTGTCTTGTAGAGGCTAGAGAGGTGCTGCCCAGGTTTGTACAAGACCTGATTTCTAACTTTCCTGTTAAAGTGCAGAGAGATGTAAAGTTTCAGTCTTTTTCTGCCTGTTTTATTGAGGCTTGTACCGGGAGGAATCCCGGTACAAAACCATCCCATTCAAGTCTTGGTGTAAAAGTTGTAAGTGTATTGGAGAAAGTGCAGAGGTGAAAGCACAGTATGTGACAGGGTTCCTTTGTTCTTGCATTAGGCACTTACAGGATGTTTCTCTGGGACATTTAATTTAAAACGGTCCCTATGTATGGTGGAAAATGGCCAGTCCGGAAATTTCTATATGGCTGGATTACAGAGTAACATCCCAGCATAGACAAGGGCTCTGTTACCTTGGGTACAGGTGTTTGTGGAGGGTCTTCAGCAAGATGGTCCTTGCGCTGGGTAGGCTAAAACCCCAGACTGAGTCAAACACCTCTTACGCCCAGCAAGGAGCCTGGCTGCTGGGAACCAGTACCCGTGTGGGCAGTGATGGTACAGTGGTGATTTAGAAGGAAATGCTATTGCCACAGTTCTCTGAAACCTCTGAAATAGCAAAATCTGCATTGTTCTCAGTGTCTTCTTGGTCCCCCTGACTCTTACTCACTTCCTTTTGGATTTTTCTCCTACTCAAATTTACATCAGGTTCTACATTAGAGGAATCTGCTGGAATTAAGCTTTCATTTTAAACCCACTTTTTTTTTGTACCCAGCACTCCCAAAGTGTGATGAAGGCTTTGTCTCCCTCAGCTACAAGCTATCCTCTCTGTCAGGCACATGGAGCCACCTCAAAATGTGTTTTCAGATGCATTTTCTCAAAGAATGCTAATAAAACAAGTGATAATGGGGCTTTGATGCTGAGGGACTGTCACAGGAGCATACAGAAGCTGAGGTGCATATCCCAACTGTCCTGGGTAAAAATTAACCGATAGCTCATTAACTTTGAACAGCGAGGCTTGCTCGGGAAGTATCTCATCCTGTCTGGTGTGGAGCAGGGAATTGGGTTGCCTCACACTGGGCTGATGTCCACCAGAAGATGAAATCAGCAGCTGAGTTTTTCCTCCACACCCTTAAGAGCATATTTTTGATAGTCTGTGTGAACTTGTGATTGGAATCATTGTGCTTGAACTGTCCCAACAATCTGTTTCAAGTCAGAACTAAGGGGTTTTTAATAATAAAAATACCCAGAGGAAGTGAAAGTGAACATAGGAGAAGCAAAGTATTCTGCAGGGGATTCTCTGCTTGCTTTAATTTTGTCTCAGCAAAACAGACTTGGTTTTTAGCGTGGTGTACCGCAGCATTTTTGATGACGGGCATATTTTGAAATTATTTTTTTTTCCTTGGAAACTGTGGCCAGTGCAGCTACATTTGTTCATCTTTGCCATTACCTCCTGAGTAATTTAACACAATCTCTCACATGATATGCAATTCCAATATATATAAATTGTCACTGTAGCTAACAGATAACACTTTTGACCTGTGGATGTGTATAACACCTGGCTGAAAGCAAAGGTCATCTTGGCTGAGACGCTGTCTGAAAGGTGTTCTGTCCCCTTGTAAAAGGTAGCTGGACTAGCTGTGGTTATTGCAGCACAGTGCAGGTATATTCTTTTCTTGCTGGTGTTTGGAGGATTTGCCTTCATCAGTGGTACTCTACGTGGAAGGAAGAGCATTAATAAAAGTTTATAGCAAGCATTTTAGGAACTGCAGCGTAGCTGTAAAAAGGAAGGAAATGCATTTAAAGGATGTCACAGCCTCACCTCCCTTGCGGCTGGTGTGTGTGTGCAGGGGCTCTGCGCTCCCTGCCTTGTCATTCACTCGATTACCTCCCCTTCCTTGCAAAAAGAACAAATTTTAAACCTGGGGGTGCTGAGCGTTTTCTTCATAGTTCTCAAGGAAGCTCCAAGATGCACCTTTCTGCAGCTGCTGCTGTCGAGTCATGACTGTGGTCTTTGATGGGAGAAGGGGGGCCGGGTGCCGTAGCAGCCGTGCCGTTGAGGTGCCACCAGCTGCCAGCCAGCTGCCGTTTTCAGCAATTTCAGGCACTTTAGAGCCCGATTGTCTCAGTGCCCGGGCAGCAGCCCTGTGTGGGCAGCAAGGGCACACACTGCCTGCCTCTGAAAAGCCCTCTGCGCAGGAGAGTGGCCGCAGCCTGCGAGTCCTGGGCTCCACAGGCTTTGGGAAGCAGCACGGCCTCCTGTCATTCATTAATCTAACACTGTAATCTACTGTGAAACCTGTATTCAAGGGCACATGTGGTTTAAAGTGGCAAGCGAGTAATGAACTTGAAGAATGGGACGTGACAAGTGATTTTACTTGATCACGAATATCCAGTTTCAGGATTGTGAGAATCTGGGGGAAAAATGCTTAGTTGCAAAACAGTTGCATGTGTGCTGACCGACTCCCAGAGCTGCGGTGTCTAGACAGAAAATACAGAAAAGCAGGTTGTGTCACTTAAATGTGATGTTTGAACCTGTTAGTTTGAAACGTATTCTGGAATAAAAATTATGCAAAATTAAATTAGTGTGACCTTACTTTGCATTTGGAGGCTGAGTATGCCCATCTTGTAAAGCCAAGTGCATTTATAGCACTTCCCTTGGGGAAAATTACAAAGAGAAATGGAATGAGGTCTCTTCTAATTGAAAAGTGACAATGATTAGGAAGCCAAATACAAAATGTGTTGAGCATTTTTTTTCTTGTTTTGTTGTGTGTGTGTTTTTAAGAATACCAGTAGAATTATAAATTATGTGCTTCGCAGTTTGGCTTGTTTTTCATTCCCCAAAGGCTTTTTATTAGCATAGCAGCTGAATTGCACTTGTATAATAATGTATTAACTCAAAGTTTGGGTTTTTAATGATCTTTCTTCATTAGTTTGACTGAGCTGCTTGGATAAAATCTTACCAAGTATATCCAGCTTTCCAGTGTGTTGGGGTTTTTCTTTCTCCCTCTTCTGTAAATGAAGCCCATGAAGACAAGTTCAAACAGAGGGAGAGTTGGCAGGAGCTGACTCCTCAAATGGGTATGAGTCTTCTGAAACTTGAAAAGCACAAATTGAGCATGTGGGACTTTTTTGGTTTGGTGTTTTTTTGTTTGTTTGCTATTTGGTTGGGTTTGGCTTTGTTTTGTTTTTTTGAAAGGCCAGATTTGGCAACATGAGCATTCTTGGGATTAAAGCTCATCTCCATGTTCTTGATGTGTTTGCTCCTACGCACTGGGAGACTGTGCTGCTCCTCACCAGCTGGGCTCGGGGCAGAGCAGAATCTGGGGCATGCTGTGCCCTCTGCTCTTCTTGGAGTTTCTGCTGGTGCAGAGAGCAGAGGTTCCTGCTGGGTTTGACCTCCTCACGTATACACATAGCATTGGGAAGGAATTTTAATATCAGCAGCTCTGCCAAGGAAGACACGGGGGCAGGTACTTTTCTTCTATATGACACTTAAATGTCCAAGCCCTTGTCCATGTTGCAGGACAAGGGTAGATGTGCTCCACTGCAGTGACTAACTGTTTGCTTCCCCATGCTAACAAAGGAGATCTGAGAAGAGAAAGGCCATCGTTGGTGTGAAAAGGTCAAAATCCAGGTGGAGGCAACTGGTCAGGTTTTATCATTCGGACATGTTTAACCAAACCCATTCACAGTATGTTAATTTACACTTTCATTGTTCTCCTCCTCCAAAGTGAAATCTTGAAGTCAATACCCCCAATGTGATTGCTGTGATGTTAGACTAGATTCCACATGGAAATAACCCAGTTTAGAGTTGGAAGAACAAGGCCTGATGCATGGCTGAACACTGCCTGCACTTCTTGGCCTCACCCTGTGGTCACTGAGAGGGTCCATCCTGTCCAGATGACCAGCTCCAGGAGAGCATGGGAAGGAGAGATGGGGCAAGAGGAGCATCTCTACCAGAAAGCAGCATCCCCTTTGTTCTGGTAATTGTACTGTGTCTTGCTATTGCACCTCTTAGTACCCCAGTTACAAGAGTCCCAGAGCCAGAATAAACAGCATTCAGGGCTGGATGGAGATGGATGAGACACGGGTGTGTTGTCCCAGTTCCTGATGGAATTCCCACTCTTTCTTCTGCTTCCAGCTCTCATTATTTGTCTGTGCAGGGAGCTTGGCTTAGGTCATTTGTAAATGACAAATGTCTCGTGTGTTCCTTCCTGGGAAGGAATTAGGGCAGTGCTTCCTGATGGCCAAAACTTCAACGGTGTCACCAAAGGACTGTGACTGATTTAGCAAGGTTTGGTTCATTTAAGGGACTGGTCCTCTTGGGAAAGGAACTTTTCCTTACAATTACCTTGTTCTTGGTTTATTGCCTTTTTTTTTTTTTTTTTTTTTTCAGAAATATAACCTCTTTTAACAGAAAAAGAAGTTTTCCATCACTGGCCTCATTTGTATTTTTTGTATTTTCTTACCATGGCCAAAGCACATGTTGCATTTTGAGGCAAAATTGACTCATCTTCTTAAAAACCTTGGTTCTTTTTTGTTTTCTGTTTTGTTTCTGTAATGAATTCCACAAAAAGTAAGCTCTGCACCAAAGCTGGGTAACTGCTCACCAGCCTGTGAGCTCTGCTGCCCACGTGTAGGTGAGGCAGAGGGCTCTGCTTTAGTGCCCCCCTAGGGTCTGGCTCTCTGTGGGTCACCTGGAGTGCACCCAGGGGAACTGTGAGCTTTTCCCAACCCTTTACATTTTGGTGTGTTTGTGCATCTGGTTGATATGATTTGTGTTCAGAAGAAACAAGCTCCTGCTTCAGCCCCTTCCTCCAGCACAGCAGCTCTCAGTTCTGGTCACCTCATTCCCATGTGTGAGCTGCATTGCTGCCTTGAGGCTGGGTCATAGATAATTTGGAATATGCTTTTTTTCCAGGTTCTTCCTCTCACAGTGGCCTTTGGCACCTTGCTGGGGTTGCTGTGAAAGACCCAGCGCTCCTTTTTTAAGAAGATGCCTTTAGCTAAAAGGCAATTTTAAGGCAAATTGGCAAATCTCTTTTGCAACGTTTGGTTTTTAATCTCCCTCTTCCCACCCCATGTGCAATCTTTCATTGTAGAGGCAGCTGCATTTTAGGGGTACTGTAAGTATATGAGCTTCAAGACACTCATATATGTAACTTTAAGTGACAGATAAAAGCTCCTGCTTTCAAGGCATACTTGTGCATTTTGAAGGTAGTGGGCAGAGCTGGTTAAGAATTTTGGGCAACGGCAGAAATAGCTGCTGTTTAGCAGAATGAGCTCTGAGGTAACTGGCAGCACTCACCACCTGGACTGTTTTCTTGACATTTATTTGCTTTTACTGGCACTTAAATGCCACCTGCCAGGAGAAAACTTTCCATTTAAAAAAATAAAATTAAATTTGCCTGACTCAGCAGAAGCCATCCCAGCTGGTAAAAGTGGAGTGCTGCTGCCCTTCAATGCCCGATGGGTGTTCCTCTGTGTGTATAGCTATGTGTGTGTGTGTGACTGTACAGGTAGAATACAGATGGCAGCATCCATGAGAGCTTAGGGCACTGCTTTCCAAAACTGGATTTTGTAGCTGTCCTTACTGAGAAGCAAACAAATTTTAAATCCCCAGAACTATTGCATTTTTCTGGTCTGGCCCCTCTTGTACAATAAGCACTGGAGCTGCTGCTGCCCAGTCCTGGGCATGAGGAGCCCTGGGCGCTGCTGGCACAAGGGGGCCTCGGGGGAGCGACTGAGCGGTTCAGGGATGTCTTCTCTCTGGGTGCCAAATGCATGGAAATAATGACCCCAGTGCTGCATTTGCTTCCAATTTTCCTTAGCCTGGCAGAGGTGTGAGGAATTATTTCCTTAGGAAATTTTAGGAGTGGCTTCTTACTGCCTCCTGCCAAGTGTCTCTAGAGTTATCCGGATAGTCTGTTTGCTTGTTCTTGTTTGTTTGGAGGATTTTTGGCAGTTTTCCTTTATGCCAGTTCAAGCCACTCAAGCTGCCACTGTCAGCTGGCAGAGCCCTGAGCCGAGGGATGTCTGGATCTCTGGGATGTGGCCTCCGTGGGCAGCCACTTTGTGCCCATCTGGCGTCTCATTGGAAAGCAAGGGCTTGAACTCCCTGCCTGTGCCCTGTGGTGGATGGGCCGGTGTTGGGGAGAGTGGGGGCTGCAGCACTGGTGCCTGCTTTGCCACTGTTAGACCCCTGACAGAGGGGATATGTGCCTGGTGTGAGAGTGTGCTGAGGAGGACTTTGCTGTGGTCCTCCCTGGAGGAGTGGTGATGGGAAGAGAATTGCAGAAATTTAGCTCACATTTAGCTAAATTGTTTCATTAGGATGAATTATGCTGGTTCATGGCTCCGTGGCCCCAAGCGAGGCGCGCGAGGCGCTGAGCTGCTGCTGGTTTTGTACCCAGCAGTGGGGTCATCCAGCACATTGCAGCCGGGAGGCCTTTGGGAAGTCCCGTCTGCATTGTAGCCTGGAAACATTCTGCTTTGTAGATTGCTTTTAAAGATCCCTCGCAGAGACTCTTTGTGGTACTGAAAAAATGAATTAATGAGTTTTTTATTAAGTAAGTAGCTGGGCTTAGGGCATGCTGAGCCTGCATAGGCGTGAGAGCTTTCTGGGGGATGGATGCAGTGATCTCATTGGCGTCTCGGCCACATTAGTTCTTCTTGTGCTCAATTACATGCTGCTTTTTCTGGTGGCTTAAAGTCTGTCTGTCTCTCTTTGCAGCGGAGTTGGAGTTTGTACAGATAATCATAATCGTGGTGGTGATGATGGTGATGGTGGTGGTGATCACATGTCTGCTGAACCACTACAAACTCTCTGCACGATCCTTCATCAGCCGGCACAGCCAGGGGAGGCGGAGAGACGAGAACCTCTCATCAGTAAGTCACACCCTGCTCTTCCAGCCCGTGTTGTCCTGTGCCGTTTGCCAAGTGGTGTAACACTGAGGAAACGTTAGAGCCAAAGGCATTCATTTGGGTCATGTTTGCTCATGTGCCACTTGGCACTGCGTGAAGAAATACCCTCCAGGTTGCATCTTGGCATCATCTTCTGTCTCTCGGTTATTAGCGGGGGAGCACGACAGGGGGATGGACACACGCATTTTGGGGATGCCTCTGGCTCGTTAGGGTGCTGTATCAATATACATAATATATATATAATATATTGACAGCCGTAGCCTCTGCCTTGGCCCTGAGCTTTGCAATTTGGACTTTACAACAGTGGAGTCACTACGCAAGACTGTTGCTGGTGTGTCTTGTTCTTGAAACCACCGCATACCTGCAGGTAGTTGGGGTACTTATGCCTTGCCTGTAACAGCCCCAAACTATCCTTCGGTGGCTCCAGTTGGAGAGTCTCAAATGACCGTATAAAAGCTTACTGCCTGCCTTGAAGAGAATAGAAAATATTGAAAGATTGTCCAGTTTTCACCAGTGGTGCTGCCATGACTATGGTGGAGAGGTCAGAATACACTTGTCAGGCAGACAAGCAGAAATCTCTCTGGGGAGATGGATGAGAAGTTCACTGTGTAACCCAGGCTCCCTGCTTCATAAAAGACAGAGAGAAATGTGTTAATTGTACCTCTGATGGGGACTTGAGGGGCAGCATCTCTGGCTTTTATGCATTTTCCTCAAATGCAGCAGATTAAAGAGACTTAAAAGAACATACAGAGAAAAGACATCACATTTTCTCAGAGAGTGTGTACTATTCACCTCTGCCTATGTAGTGCTGTCGTCAGCGCAGGGATATCTTGTCTGATTTTTATTTTTTTTATCATTCACCCTGAAGAATCTTAAAGCTTTTTAAACAGTAGGGCTTCCTCAAGGTCACTGCTCCATGCCCTCTCCTCTGCAGGTTTTCAGGGCAGGCTGAGCATACCAGTGCTGCCTCATGGCAGTCTGTGTGGGGCCTTGCTCTTCTGTAGCAAATCCATGCTGGCTGCAGAAAAAAGATCAAATCAAATACTGGGATTTATTTGTTTTTTCCATTGTCTTCTATTTTTCCTTTCTTCTTTTCTAAATAAGCCTTCAGTTGGGTACTGTTGAGGACTGTCCAGCCAGCAGACCCCATGGCACAACCTGTCCCTCTGCTCCATAGCTGCTCTTTGACACACATTGCACACAGCAGACCAAGGTCCCTTTGTGGACGCTCTGTGCTGGAGTGAGGAAGACACCCCTTGGGAAGCAGAGCTGTGCAAACCCCAAGTTCAGTGAAACCATCCTTCATTTTGTGGGCTGTGGAACGTGTCCCTGGAGGGCACTGCAGTGAGCTCAGCTTGTGGTGGTTGATTGATGCTGCACAACAAGATCAAAGTGCCGGGAGCGCCTGATCCCGGGTTACACGCGCCGGTGCAAGGTGGTGGTCGCTCCAGCACCTGCTGCTTTGGGCACCAGAGCTAAACTGCTCAGATCCCTGCTCCTCACCAGCTACAGAAATCCTACAGCTCTTCTTACAGCCACATGCACCCGCTTCCGACAGTAGCAGAGTGTGGGCACCCGAGCACATGCATTATTAAAAATAGCAGGAAGGTTGTTTTCCCCTTTTCAGGTTGGTTTACTGTTTTACTCAAACAATACCAAAATGTTTCATTTTACATTTTCAAAACAAATATCGGATCAAGCCTTTCTGATTTTAATATACTAATTTATGTTTTCCTAAGTGGCCTGTTTTTATTTTCTCTGAAAAGTGGAAGGGAGGCTAACGTGGGAAGAGAAAATCACAGGGAGATCAAACAAATATTTCAGGTTGAATCGAAAACTGTTGACTGTTTAAAAACAATGCCTTTTTATATTATTGGGGTTTTTTCTTTTTTTTCTTAAATTTCACCAGACCAAAGCCACTGTTTGGTGTAGTCTTCACACCATAACAGTTCTATTCTTTACCGAGCCTTCAGACACATCAACTATTAAATGGCTTTTCAGCAAAGGCTCACCTCAGCACCTCTGCAAGACCTCAGCAAGGATGCAGAGTCTTCAAACCTTTCTCAGTGCCAAAGAGAGAAGTGCCCACGAACTGTTTTGGTGGATTTTTTCCCCCCTCTTTATAATTCTTTCCCCTCTCCCTGCCTCTGTCAGTGCAGTGGTGATGGAGTGGCAGCCAAGCTTCCCTGTGGCCTGAGCACCCTCCTGACAGGACAGAGAAGCTCCTCCTGTGCTAAGCAGGAGGGAAGCTCGTTACAGGGGGATCAATCATAATAAAGATCTTAAAGGTAGCTCCTTTTGGATTCAGCACAGCATGTCTTCTTGTAGAAACCAGCTCCAGCCTAAATGAGTGCTGAAGGCTGGCAGGCAGAGGCTGTGCTGAACTGGATACTGGTTTATGTAATCCATTAAACTCCTGGTGAACTGGTGTTGGGCTTTTTAAATCCCAAACTTCATTTTGCTGTCGTTTCTGCAGATGGGCATTGGAGCTGCATGCACGCTTTTCATCCTTTGAAATATTAAAGTAGTTCATCCCGTGGTCAGGATGCTGCTAGGTCTGCCAGAGTTGTCCTTTTTTGTTGTTGTAGCTCAAAAATTACAACTGAAGGAGAAATTTATTTCCCTAAAGGTCTTTTTTTTTTTTTTTTTTTTTTAATGTGGTTCTTGCTAGCAAGGAATTCTTGTATTAGGTTATGTGTTTCTCCATCCCTGTTCTCACTGTACTTAACTCTGTCTCCTTATAACAAGTACCTTTATTTTTCCAGAACTAAGAATATTTAAGAAATGCTACTAAAAACTTTTTGCAATAAGAATGGCCCTGTCCCTGCTCCTTTGGAACCGTAATATCCCACTGCGCCAAGAAAAGTGATTTAATTGCAATTTCCAGGCACACCTATGTGTCCCAAAATGGAAACTATAAGGCCTCCTGAAGACTCAGCGACTTAATCTGCACAATGCAGCTTTACAGTGAAAATTCTCTGACATCACTAAAATAAGCCGTTCTATAGAAGTAGATTTATCTCAAAAAAGAAATTAAAAAGTAATTTTAGGTTCTGCAGCGAGTCCTGAAATACTCGCAGAGGCTTTTACAGACATACTGCTCATCAGACAGCAGAATCTCAGCTTTCATTTTAGAAGGCTGTGGCTTTCTAGCCTTAGCCATTGTTGAGATGAATTCCTAAATATTCTGAAAATCAGAGGTGAGGGGGGGAGCCCCAAGGATGAGAATTTACAGCAGTGATGCTCCCTCATGGGCCAGCACAAGTTTTGCTTGTCTCTGTGGGGCTGTGTGGCTGTCCCATGGCCAAAGCACTAAATGTGTGTGTTTTTCTCTGAGGCCTTGCTGCCCTGACTACTGATTTCCAGCAATTCTAATCCCACTATTGAGTTCTTAGGAGAGATGAGCTGTTATCTAGGTAGGCTTCACAGCAATGTGGGACAGAGGGTTAATGTTGGTGAGTGGTGAGCGTGCGTGTGGTCGGTCAGACGTGGACACGTGTGTCCAGGTCAAGCCATGGGAGGAGGTGTGGTTGATAACAGCTGTTGAGATCCAGCTCCCACAGAAAATGGGTCTTCTGTATTCTCCTCATCTCTCCGTAGATCTCATTTTAATGGTGTTTGTACTACTTTGCTACTCTTGCAACTGCACATCGCCCAGAGCATCATTCCTGGATCTCATCTGTACAAACAGATGAGTTGGTGTGTGAGCTGGAGCTTTTCTTCTAAACGCCTGGGTGGGATATTGGGTGAATGGCTACTTAAGGGTGGGGGACGATCTGTGTTGAGCAGCTCACGTGAGGGTGAGGGTGTGTGTGTGTGTGTGTGTGTGTGCACCCTCCCCACAGCCTGCTGCAGCGGGAAGCCCCAGCTGGGCCGCAGCCACCCTCGCAGGAGCTGCCTGACATCACTCCCGGAAAGGGGGAAGCAGATGGGCCATTGCCATGGCACTGCCCACTGCCGAGTTAAATATAACGCATCTAGCAGAAGGCAGCGGGATGCTCGCCGCTCGGGAAGTCTGCCACGGGGGCATGGCAAAATAAATACAATTTTTGGAGTGCTTCCTCCTCCTGCCCCCTGCATGAGCATCCCTTGGGGTGAGGTAAAGGGCTGGCAGGACACGTGGCAGCACCGGAATCCCTCCCCGTGCCCTTTGGTGTCAACACCCTGGCCGAGCAGGTCAATGGAGGTGAGGAGATGCTGTTCCTCATGGTCTTTTGGCTGCTGGGTCTGTTTGACTGTAGACTCTGTTCACAGGCAAGAACTAGGTGTAAAGTGGAGCTGAGTAAGCAGTTGATGCCTGTGCGAGCAGCTTTGTGGCACAGCCTCTAGGTCCATATGAAGCCGTGTGGCTTGGGATGGGCTGTGCTGCCCAGGGCCCAGCCAGGGTTGCTGCTGCTGTGGGACTTCACCTCTGCTCCGAGGAGATGCTCCCTAAAACCACTGAGAAGGGGGAAGAATCTGGGCCATCTCATTTCCATATAAATCACTGTTTTCCTTGCACTGGCAACAGGACTGCCTTGAGGTTGATGTGCAGACCTGAGCTTCAAAAACAGGAACCTGATGGGATTCTCTCCATATCTGATACCACGTGCAATGCTACAAGAGAAAATACATTCCAAAGTTGGGGAAAATAAGGAGGAGGAGGGGGCTGTAATGGGTGGCTTCTCTGAAGATTTTAATGCAGTTCTGATGCTGGGTGCAGGGTGGCTGGGTGCTGAGGCTCCAGCCACAGGGCTTGGTATGGCTCTGCCCACAGGGGCATCCCTGGTCTGTCTGTGCTTGGAGGTGCTTCTGGGGCAGTGGAGATGCTCAGCTGCTTACTGGGATAGCTGAAAAGGTCCACAGCAACATTTTCCTTTGCATGCTGCAGCCTGGTATGAGGCCAGATGTGCTTCACAGCTGGGCAAGGTCCAGGGAGTATCAGACAGACAGAATCCCTTCTGACTTCATCAGCAAAGGTGCCCTTGGTGCTGTGGTACCATTGCAGCTTTTCACAGGTTTTCACTGGGATACCAGGCTGCCCAGACCACCACCACAGTTAGTATAGAAAATAGGTATGTTCATAGGAGGAAAGTTTGTGGTTTGCTCATCTGGAGAGTCCAGCTGCTTAGGCTGGGCTGGAGAATGGCCTTTGCATGGGACACCTTAAAGGAAAAAAAAGGAAAAAAGAAATACCCTTGGCATTTTTTTCCCACTGGTGGTAAATACTTCTGCCTGTGCCAGAACTGGAGATTAACCTACAAGGATTTGAGAAGTGCCAGCTATTCCAGGCTATAATTATGAGCCTTCTAGCTTTTGTTTTCCTCCAACCCTGCCTGCCAGAGGGATGTTGCTATATGTGAATATTAGCAATATTTAAATATTTTAGCTCTTAAGGCAAAAGTTTCTAGGGTGAACTGTCTGCACTCAGAGTATCACCAGCAAATGGGAAGAACCTTTGTTTGTTATGATCATGAATTGTAAACTAATCTCATGGTTTGGGGGAAATTGGCTTGTGGCTTTCTAAAGCCTGGGGTTGTTGGCACCTGGGTCCAGACTGCAGGATCAGGGTGATGTTTGCAGTGTAAGAAAGCCTCTAGTCCACAGTACCTCAGGCTGTTTAAGCCAAGGACAACTTCTTCTTCTGGGGAAAAAACACTCAAGAATTATCCTGGTGCTACAGATTCTTTTGTTGTTGTTTGGTTGATTTTTTAATTTTTATTTTTTTTTTTAGCCAAATCAAAATTAGGCTTAACATTTGGTTATTCAGTTATTATCTTTATTTTCCCATTATTTTCTTGATTGTGTGCCTCAGAATGTGGGTGTGATGGTTTTGTTTTGTTTAGTTTGGTTTTTTTTAAATCTTGTCATTATTTCATGGAGCATTTTCTGATGTCTTGTGAATCACCCACGGCTCATGGATCACAAATTGAAAAATACTCCTTTGGCGTGTTTGAACCTGGGGAGAGAAATATGCTGGGTGGGTGTGGGTGGCAGGGGGGAAGTCTGCAAATGGGAGAGTGTTTTCTGGTGTCATTCTAATCATTCATTCTGCAAGTGATCTATTAAAGATAAATGGAGGTGAAAATGGAGGGAAATGTTAATCAGAAGTGGTGTTTTCAGTGGTGATAATGCTCATACCCTTAGCATATGGGTACCCATAGGATACCCAGTATATATGATAACGGCTAATGCCCCTGCTCAAGCTGACTGCCTGCTCAGATGAGGGTGGGTGCTGTGTAGCCGGAGGCAGCAGTATCTTCCCTGGGTGCTCTGCTGCAAGATGGAACCTGGCACAGGCTGTTTGAAGAAGGAGCTTGACCGCTGCTGGCACTCGGACTCACTCTGCCCTCTCTTCTCCTTTCCAATGCAGGAGGGGAGCCTGTGGCCTTCGGAAAGCACCGTGTCGGGGAATGGAATAACAGAGGTGAGGGCAATGCGGATGCAGGTGCCGCTGCCTTTCCCGCTCTCCTGGGCTGCAGCATCTCACGCTCCTTGCCCTCTCTCTCTTTTTCTCCCTTTCAGCAGCAAATCTACACCCCGAGACCCAACGACCGCCTGGCAGTGCCATCCTTCCTGCAGAGGGACCGCTTCAACAGATTCCAGCCCACCTACCCCTACATGCAGCACGAGATCGACCTGCCGCCCACCATCTCGCTGTCAGACGGCGAGGAGCCCCCCCCATACCAGGGACCCTGCACGCTGCAGCTGCGAGACCCCGAGCAGCAGATGGAGCTCAACAGAGAGTCGGTGCGGGCACCCCCCAACAGAACCATCTTCGACAGTGACTTGATAGATAACTCCGTGTACGGGGGGCCGTGCCCCCCCAGCAGTAACTCTGGCATCAGCGCCACCTGCTATGGGAGCAATGGTCGGATGGAGGGACCGCCGCCGACGTACAGCGAGGTGATAGGGCACTACCCCGGGTCGACGTTTTACCAGCACCAGCAGAACAACAGCGGGATGCCCCCCATCTTAGAGGGCAGCAGACTCCACCCCTCACAAATCAATGGCCTTGAGAGCACAACTGCATGGAACAAAGAGAAAGAGAAGCAAAAAGGGCACCCCTTTTAAAAAAAAAAAAAAAAAAAAAAAGGAAAAAAGAAAGCAAATGAAACACTCTGCACTTCTCGTTAAAAGAAAAAGGAGAGAGAGAGTTGAGGAAGATGAGCAAAGAAAAAAAAAAGCCCTTCCCCATCTCTCCATGTATAAATATTTACTTGTTATGTCTGGTCTGAATGCACAAGCCTACCAAGCTTGCAAAAACATTTCTTTATTGAGCTGTGTCTAGACGTTTAGAAAGGAAAAGAAAAAATCAAATGTAGTCCTTTTTTTTTGTTGTTGTTTTTTTTTGTTTGTTTCTAGTTGAGCTGTGTGTGAATGCTTTTTTTTGTTTGATTATTTCACTTATCTTTAAAGACAAAATATTTGCACAAAAAC
>JANHGL010011813.1:0-17354 GCA_024611195.1 Ceyx melanurus | reverse complement strand
CAGCAGTACTGATGTACAATTCTTATAAGGGAAAAACTATTCCATTGTTCTACTAGCATAATGTGACAAGTGCTAAGAATAACAAAGGTTTTAACTTTTTTCATACTCAAAATACGGACATAGGTGGAGATTGGTTTGTAACCCCCTGGTGCTGTTGGATGGTCTGTATTCCAGCAGTAGCAGAACTTTAACAAAAGGCATTGTTCAGGCACTGCTCACACTATCAACAACTTCCACTCCACTGGGCACCCTGGTTGCTCTTCCAGCTCTCCCTGTGACTCAGCATTGTCATGACTGCAGAGGTCCAGCTGGGAAGATGAGGTCGTTGTCTGTAGCTACAGTACAGGAAAATTGTTCTTATTTCTTGCACCCTACCCTTTCTTCATGTCTTCTTCATTATCTTCTTTGCCTGTTATTTTTTTGTCTCCTCAGTGAGCTCTGAGGGTCAGAAGTCGAAAGGGTAACAAAGCTACTTAAATCTTGAAGTAATTCTGCTGATATGCGTTGAAGGCCAAAATCCCATGCAGAAGTTCAGGCAGAGGAGTAGGTTGGTCTATTCCCAGCAGTAGGGTGAGTGTGTGTTCACATTCCCCCTCCTGCCAGCAGAACTGCCACAGAAGTTGAACGTGGCAGTGTTCACTGAGACTGGCCCTTCTGTAAGAATTCTAGTGCACTTTTGCAAATAGATTTTGTTTTCTTTTCTTAAACATCAGACAACAGGGAAGCAGTATTCCCTGTGTGGCTGTTGTTTAATTTAGAACCTGAAGCTCCCCGAGTCATTAGTCTTTGGGTGGGAAATTGAGGATCAGCACCTTGGTGCCATCTTGTTTGTTTACCAAAAGGCATGTGGAAGCCCTAAAGGCAAGGTTTGTTTTGCAATGACTGTAGAACATTTCCAGCTGACTGCTCTCCCATGGGAAGCATTTCTCTCTCCTCTCTCAGGGTGCAGCTTACAGCTCCCCTGCTTCTCTTCTCTCCCCTCATCCATGGGTCACTCTCAGTTAGTGCTGCCACTATTCCTCCTGTTAGAAACTACTCATTTCAGGCCCTTCCATCTGCAGATGTTCATGTTTATTTATTCCCCAGGGCGCCTTTTCAAAGAGAAAAGTTACCCCAGCAAAGCAGTGGCTCAATCCTTTAAAGGAGCGTTGGTGCCTCCGTGAGGAACATGGGTGGGAGGGTTCATGGCTGGCTCTGGGAAAGCAGGACAGTGGAAGTTGGGTTTAGCTGACCTTGTAGTGAAGCAGCACCTTGAGCTACAAATTTACACTATGACATCTGGGATTTGGGATTCACAAAGCTTAACTTTTGCTTGCTGTGCAGTGCATTGCTTGGAACAGTCCCCGCTGTTATTTACAGCTGCTTTACCAGCACAGAAAGACTTGATTGCTCTTTCTATTGAGTTTGACCTATCCATTGTGCTAAATTCTCTGCCTGCCTGCAGATCAGTACTTAGTGACAGTTCTTTTCTCTTCTGAGCATAAGCACAGTAATGGCTTCACTTTTTTCACAAATATGTTGTAAGCTTGAGAAATACAGATTGATCCTCTGGCAATGGAAGAGCAGCAATTTCATAGTTTCTTGTAGAAAAGATGCTGAGTATGGGGTTGCCTTCTTCTGGCTTTAAACATCTAAAGGTTAAGATTAGATTTGGGTTCTCTCTGTGGTTAGGGAGAGAAATAGATCTCTCCTTTGCAGAGTAATTAATCCCAGCTTACTGTTGGTGTCAGGGATATCTGGGAAAACTCTGCTGAGTCCTGCTGGAGCCCATTCCTCTGGGTGATAGTATCTGCCTCACTGAGTGAAGTTGCACAAGTGCTGACGTAGGCTTTCCCTGGCACCTTGCTGCCCTTTGCCTTGGACTGGTACATGCATTTGTGTCACTACAGGGAGACCCAGGTGAGGGAATCTTCTGTTCTTACCTATTTTTAAGCAAGGCAAATTTCCTGTCCCACAGCAGCAGGAGCACAGGAATGAGAGGTTTGTGTAAGGCACATCTAAATGCAGCCTTGAAGCTTGTTCATTTTAGTCACATAAAGTTTCATTAGCCTTTGGAAGAAAGTCACTTACCAATATTACAGCCAAATGAATGCCCGCAGAAATATTTATGTAGCATTTATGTGGTATCTGTGTATGTACCATAGTTCCCAGAAACTACAGTGATGGCACCTTCATCCTAGTTTCCTTGCAGATCTGACAGCCTGCTCTGGCAAATGAGAGTCCTCATACGAAGAAACCAAGCAGTTCAATGGAATGTATTCCTGTATATCTTAAAAAGAATTTGTAAAAATCCTTTATTTGTCTTTCTAAAGTGGACTGGTGATAAATGCTTTAGGACAGTTCTCGGGTACTCGGAGAACTGCCGGCAGTGGCCCGTAGATGGCAATGTAGGATCCTTGAATTGGGCACATTCTCTGCTCTGCGTTGATGAAAATCCACACACAGCTTGGATTTCTCGTGTTTCTCAGTATGTTTGGACTCTTCTAGCAGCACCGACTAACGCATCCACTGTGGCTGGTCATGCATTTTGAGTACTGTAATTTTCACAGTTTGAAATAGTCATATTAAAATACAGCAAATAATGACAGAGTTTGAGTCAGAGGGAGAAGTTTTCCTTTGGCTTTGCATATCAATAGTATGCAAAAATGTAAATATGCATCTTGGTCCTGGGTGAGTCCTTGAAGTACCTTAGGGCCAGAGTTGTACTGTCAGTAGAAGGAAGAGCCAGGATTCAGGGAGGAAAACACACCGGCAGGTTTACAGGAGTCCCACTAAGAGGGGTGTTTTATTAATGCAATGTCAGGGCTCATATAACCCTCTGTGGTGGATGCCAGCCTTGCCTCATGATGTTGTTGCTGATGTTTCTTTCCTGTGCCCATCATATTATGTTGGTTTTCATCCTGTGATGCCCGTGTTGAATTTGTGCTCTTTCACTGGAATAAAAAGAGAACTTCACCCACTTAATGTATTGCATTATGCTTTGCAGTCTTAACTTTCCCCTCTCAGGTTGTCCCCAGAAATACTTCTCTCCAAAATTAAAGACACCTGCTAGTCTGCAGTGTCAGATCTGGTTTGTTTAAGGATAGTGTTTCTTCTTTCCTAAAATGTGCTTGTATTTATGAGTGAAACTGAGTCATCTTTTCCTTGCTTGACCTGGGACTACTACCACTGTGAATGTTATGGGTGACATCTTGGATGTGGTTTTGAGGGACATGGTTTAGGGGTGAACTTTGTAGAGTAGGGTTAATGGTTGAACTTGACCCCAAGGGTCTTTTCCAACCTGAATGATTCTATGAATCTATCATTACTCAGCTTCTTTGTGACATGAGGTATATCACTAGTGACAGTAAGAGCATGATTTCAATTTATCATTCAGCAATTCTGTGTCAAAACTTTGTTTCTAGAGATAATTAACTATAAAAACTGATACTAGTGCACACAACTTTGTTCCTGTGGTAGGCACCATTTAAATGACATTGTTATCTTGAAAAGAAATATAAATATTATTATACTTGCTGACCCCTTTACTTGCATGACTGAGTGCTGTAAAATTAGCTGTCTAGTTTTTGGAAACAAATGGCCTTAGTTTTAAAAAATATTGTGATCTGCAGATGATGGCTGGGAAGTACTTGCATTCCAGGGCAGCCATTTGAGCAGGTTTTGTAGTGTACAGCCCTGTTTCTCTGGATGCACAGGAGGAATAAAATGATGCCCACGATTAAGAACGGCTACAGAACTGCAGTCATTAGAAAGGTACCTGATAAAGGGGAAGCTGAAACTTCAGCTTGGCAGCATTAGATGTGTTTATGTGCCTTAGCTGACTCCAGCAGTGCACAAGATTGTTCAAATCATGTCACAAGGGCTATAGAGATAACAAATTAGTATGTATAAAGTGTAGCAAATATGCTCTAATTACCCTAATCGGCCTGCTGTGTTTCCAGTTATGGCAGAACTTTGTTCAAGTGGCATTTACTTCTGGATTAGTTCCTGTAGGCAAAAAAAGAAATAAAAGCCCACTTTTGACAGGGGAGAAACATCCCCTGGTACCATGATCCTGCAGTTTCTTCACCATGCTTTTGGCAAGGCTAATAGTGTTGTTAATAGCTCTAGTGATTTCTAGGGAATATTTTAGAAGATGAGATGCTGGAAAATGACAAAGAAAAACAATGTTCAAAAAGGGAGAAAGATCTCATTTAATTGTTAATAATTAATAGGCCAAACTCTGAACATTTTCAGTTTGATAGCACAGGCAAAACTCTCCTTGACTTTATTTGTGGTGTAGAAATGTATCTTTATTTGTGGTGTATGATTTTACATAGTGACTGACAGCTACCAAAGAAGGAATCATGTCCTAAGGACTTACAGTCTAACATTACAAGACAGAACATGCACAGAGCTGATCTGGTTCAGTGAAGTACATGTTTTGGATCTAAACTGGTCTTCATTTTCCTTGTTTTCATACGATCATTACAACACTGAGATCAATAGTAATGCTGAAATGGAATTGTTAAAATGCCACAGTTAGTGGCAAATGAGTGAGTGGGTGAATGTAGCATTAAGGATTTTCTGGTTCAGCAGTAAGACTTTTGAAGTGTGTTTTTGTTGACCAGGGTGACATTCATCCACTGCCTTGAACTCTAGTTTCACGCCTTCAGTTCTGTCTGGTTTCTGTAGCTTGCACTCACTGTGCCTGTGGGATGCCACAATTTTACCATCTCAGAAGTCATTGTACTTGGGCTTTTGTGTTTTGGATTTTCTTTGGTTTGTTTTTGTGTTGGTTTGTTTGTTTTTTGTTTTTTTTTAGTTTTTTTTTTTCCCTCAGCTTTTGGTATCCATATAATCTTTTGGATAAAGTTACTAACTTCACTGTCAAATCTTGCATAAGGTAGCCAACAGAAATATTAACAGAGAATAAAATGGGACATATCCTATTGTAGCAAACACTGATAGAAATTTAAATGGTTTAATAAATCTGTTATTTTCCTCTTGTTTTAACTTTCTAGTCTTTCTTATCTAAGCAAAACAAAAAGAACAAAACAAAACAAACAGACAAAAAACCCCAAACAGTAGCTGTATGGAACAGAAGTATTTTAGTCAGGCAGAGTTGCCAAGAACTTTCATATTTGCTGATGTCTAACTGTTTCAAAACAACCCTGACCAAGAAGCTGACCTCTCTGGACCTACATCCTGTGTGCTGCTTCATATTCCTTGGTCCCCAAATACAGTGAATGAGATGTAGAAAAGACAAATAATGTGGAGTTAGTGCTGGTAGATCCTGGTGGTACTGTGCAATTGAAGGATAAGACTCCAGCTCATCTTCCCTAACACTGGACTTCTAATGTGATGCCTGAATGAGGGATCTAGCTCATTCTGGCTCCTTCTCTTCGAGAAGTAAAAAATAGAGAAGACTCTGTATCTCCCAGTGGTGATTCAGATCTTTTGACAAGGCTGCCACTTCAGACACATTGCTAAGTGCCTAAAATGATTTCTTACTTTGTCAGTCTATAGCTTAAAATGAAACTTTGGTTTTAGATGCAGAGGAGAGCTGTATCAGTAGGGATGAGAACCTTCTACAGTAAAAGATTTTGCTTTTGCATCAGCCTGAATACCCAATTAAACTCTACCCACACAAGTCATGATTGTATAGAGCACGCCAGTTTTCCTTCCCAGACGTGCATCTGATGATGGGTAGATCCATGATTCAGTCCTGCATGATTATTTTTACTTGTGTAATGGGACATTGCTGAAGACTCTGACTATTCAGTAACACCACTCTGACTGTGGAACTCTGGAGTACTGAATTACACTGGAAAAAATGTAAAGGGGCAAATGGAGACAAATCCTGTATGTTCCCTAAAGAAACATTTCCCTTGATCTGTAGTGAATATTAGTGTAATCCTGATGATTCCATCTTACCTTACAAATTATCTTCTTGGAGGTACAGTTAGAGAAGCCTTGTGGCTCTGTCTTCATTTATCAGTGTTGCACTTACCAAGTGATTTTTGATGCTTTTGTTACTGTTTTTGAGGAGGGAAGCTGAAGGAGGGAAAGATTTTGGATAAAGTAATTTAATATTCCACCATACCAGGAAATTCTGGTTTTCTTGGGCATTTTTCTTTTTCTCAATCTCCACAGATCCTTTCTGTTCTCTTCTGAATCTGTAAAATTGTTTGGTTAAATCATTAAAATATTTTAAATTTATGTCACAATTAACTGTGATTGTGATTCTTGGAACAGCGTGCAAGAAAGAGGTTTCCCTATAGAAGCTGCTGAATTGGTACCTACATTTTTCTATATTGAGCTAATTTTTCCTAGTAAATACTTTCTATCCCAGACAGCCTGCTCCAGCCAGCAATGCTCATAGCCTCAGCTCTCCCTTAGCTGCTGCTCACTCCTCATGTTGACCCCAGGTTGTTGATAGCACGTGTGACAGTCCTTCTGTACTGTAAGAAGCACATGGAAATGAAAGGACAGCCTAAGACTTTATTAATCAAAATTAGTACAGCTACTGCTGTTTGAATTCATACTGTACATATTACTGCAGTATACATAGGATAATATAAATAGCAACACAAGCCTATCTCTATTTGAGACATGCACCACGTTATCTGTGGCAATTCAAACATTCTTTTGACTTCATAAACACAAAGTGTGTTATTGGAAATTTCTTGTTGACTGCACATGCTGTTAAAATGCAAAAAAGGAGTGATAGCTGACTTGGTAGCTGTCAGCTGTGTCACTGGAAACAGCTTTTGAATCAAGCTGTAATTTTAATGAATTTGACTAAAAATTCAGATAATATGCTGTAAAGAGGCATAATAATCTTAGACCCTCAGCCTTCACAGTAAAAGCTGGAACGCAGCATGTGGGTTTCATACTAAGGTTGTGCTCTTATGACTTATAGCTGATTTATTTAGCATAAGGACCGCAGTATGTATTACTTCCTTTAAAACATAAGCAAGATTCTTACAGTGATTCACAGTAAAACATGTTGATATGCTTACAAGTAATGTGTTGCCAAGTACAGAATTACATAGGGGATGTCCTGGATGGCTTCTTTGTTCCTGGCTTAGGCAGAATGTGCAAGAGGCAAGATGCTTTCACGGGTTTGTTCAACCAACACCAACTTCAGGGTGATTTTTTTTTACTTTTTTTTTTTCTGGATAAGAACCTGAGGATCAAGCTATAATTTGGGGATAAAAAATAAAGTGATTTATTAAATAAATGAGCATTAACTTCACGTAAAAACATTAAGAAAATATATGGACCTTCAGCTAGCATAACATGGAAATAAGCTTAGGTTTTATTTGGTGAGTCTTCATTTTTCCTTGTATTCATTTAGAGCTTCTTATTTATGGCACAGCCTGTCAAACACATTCTTAGATAAGCAACTGTTGCTCACAGGACTGATCTAATTACCAGTTCTTTTTATAACGAATGCTGACACAAAGGTAGAGGGATGTATAGCACTTGTGTTGAAGCCAATGCTACAGATGATCAAACAGTTTTGAAATTAAGAGTATTTTGGATGGAAAATGTGTCCCTTTTTTATCACGATGTTCCCAGTTTTTGTCCAACTCTAATTAAAGCTGACGAACAAGAGTGAAAAGCTGGTTACATACATAGCTCTGGCACAAAATTAATTGCCAAGAGTTTAGACTGGGTATTTTAGTGCTCTGCACTAATGCTCCATAGGCATATTTACCTACGACAGGCTGAAGTACGTTAGAGCCCTGCATATTTGTAAAGTGCATTTTTGAAAGTTCTGGAATTATTCTAAAATGAGCCCATTAGAACACCTTCAGATTGTGTTTTAAAGACATTTGGTCATAACAGCATTAATTCTGCCTTTCTGAAAGGGACAATATTTGTGTCCTTGGCCTTAATTTAAATCACAAAGCCATTGTGCATTTTGGCATTTCTAGCAGCCTGCTCCAGAAATGCCAATAAATAATAGTATTTTGTGAAAATTAAGATGGACAGGCATTGGTGAATGCAATTGGAACATCTAAAATTCCTTAGCTCTTAGCTGTTAATAAATTTATGAAAAGAGAGGTGAAAAAAAGGTGAAACTCCTGATGTTATGGGTTTTTTTACCTCTAAGCAAATATTAAATTGTATTTTTATTTAAAAAAAAAAAAAGTTCTGGCATTTGTTTGCTGAGCTGTTATACAAGCTGGTCTCATTCCCTCTAAAATAAATGGGAGATCTGTCATTAATTTCCAAAGAAAACTGTGCCAAACATGAGTCTCTCACTGTCCCATGTTCTCCCAATGACTTCAACAGGGGACCAAGACAGACAAGTTGATGAAGAATATGTGGCTGTGTTTTAACACCTTAATTGCTTCTTCATATCCTATTTAATATATTCTCCATTACTATGATGTCTGTAATGATGGAAAAGGTATAGTTAACTAAGTCTTAAGTCCCTCATGATTGAGGACAGTAAAGTATAAAGCTGTCAGTACCCCCACTCCATGACTCAAATGATATTTTCTTTTTTTCATCACTGGCAACTTCCCACGACCACATATTTTCTGCTGCTTGTAAAGAACCAAGCGCTGAATGTGAATGGATAGCGGCAGCGACGATTTGTTCAGCATTGCCAAGTAATGGTAGGGTGTCCCCTGGAAACAGGCCTCTTAATTATGTTTCATATCTAAGGTAAAGTAAAAACATGGAAACAGATGGTAGGGAACGACTGGCATCTCATCATGCATATTTCATTTGATTTGCAGCTTATAGCCTCTTGGTAATAATATTAAATGCTACAAAACTCGAAGACTTTGTTCCTGGGAATACTGCATTTGATGACATAGGATCAGCACTCTAACTTCAACTAAATGTTGAAGCTGATGAGCCATAAGTATTTACATCTTTAGCAGGGTTATGAAACAGCTTGATTCTTCTTTTCTAGTATGTTTGGGGCTGACTTACAAAGAAATGTACAGTTGCTGCTGTGAATGACAAATAGTGCTTGATGGGTTTTTTTAAGAGCACAATGGGACAAACATCCATGGTTATTTCCATTATGCTCCAAGGCATTTTACTGGGAGAGAATTTAGCCATTTTGTTGTATTTACAGTATTTATATGCAAGAAGAACAAGAAAAATGGCAGCCTGTTTAGTGATTTTGTACATGGTGATTTGGTTGGAAAAATGTGTGTTACAAATGGCAGAACAGCCTGTCAAGTACATAATTATGTGGTGTTCTTTTTTTTTTTGGTCAGAGAACTTATTATTCCCAAAATCCTGCCGTGTGACCTCAGTGAAATATATGTCCTATACATTATACTGGGGAGGGGAAGAAACAGCATAATAGACTTCTTAAACCACATCAGTTCCTGGTTAATAGTTCCTTCATTTTAATATAAGGGTTACCTTCGTAAAATGCTTCCAAAGCAAGTTAAAAGATAGAATCTGATACAACAAAACATTACTTGACATCAGGAGAAATAGTAAATTAAATTTCATTCATTGTCCCTAGTCTCAGAAGAGATACTGGGGAATAAAGTCTCACTCCCTTGTGATACATTGCTTATCTGAGACTTTGTTTTTAGTAGGAACTGTGCTCTCCTGTACATTATTCTTTCCTGTTCTTGCTTTAGCTCAATGTAGGAACGTGAAAACGTGTGGAAGATGGAGGTGACTGGAAACGCCATGAGGAGGATCCCACTCAGGATGCTGCTCAGTGCCACCACTTGGCCAGGAATGCTTCTGGGAACCATATCTCCATAGCCTACAGTGGTCATGGTGATGACAGCCCACCAGTAGCAGGCAGGGATGCTGGTAAACTCCTGGGAGTCTGCCATCTCGTTCTCAATGACGTACAGGAGCGGTGCAAACAGTGCGATAGCCACGCAGAGGAAGAGCAGCAAGAGCCCAAACTCGCGGGTGCACCTGCGAGCGGTCAGCCCCAGCGTCTGCAGCCCCAGGGAGTGCCTGGCCAGCCGCATCACGTACAGAATCCTCAAGGCACGGAGAATACGGAGGACAAGACCTACTTTGTCCAGGTAGATGCTCCCAGAGCTGGGCTTTTTATAGCCCACTGAAGTGGTGTCTACGAGCAAAGTGATGTAGTATGGCAGAATGGCTATTATGTCTATCAGGGTTAATGGTCTCCGCAGAAATGCAAACTTGCTCTTTGCCTGGATGAATCTTAGCAGGAACTCCAGGGAAAACCATGCCACACAGACAGACTCCACAATGAAAATATTGTAGCACATCTGGGAACACTCACCCTGCAGGAAAGAGGAGGAGTTTGTAATTGGCACTGGATAATAACTATTTTAGTTGGTGCAGTGACAGGAGGAGAGGTTTCTGTGTTGGATTTTTTTTAAACCCAAAGTATTAAAGGAGTTGAAGCTGTTGCTATGGGGAGACACACTGACAAATTGGAACAAGTTAAATGAAAAACTTAGAAAGGAACTACTTATTCCACAGAAGATATTGGTTGGTAATTTCAGACTTCCAAATACCAAATACAGAGCTTAATGATGTAATATACAGTTGTACAGAAGAATGAACACTAACAAAAATTTTGCTGGACATAAAACTTGTGTGATCAATTCTCTTACAAGTAATAGAACATAATCCTGTAAGATTTTGAATATTCTTTGTGCTATTTCCACTCCTCCCCTGCTGAAGACAGCTGCGAAATCTGCATTGAAATCAGTACCATCAGACCTTGTACTTGTTCTGTTCTTCCCAGCACATACCATTTTCCATCCTGAAAAGCTAACTTACCTTTTCCTCCTCCTCCCTCAGGTCAGGCATGGTGCTGATGGATAAGTTCACTGCTGTAATAGTTACAAATAAAACAGACAAACAAGCAAACACCTTTCCAGGGAGGCCAGACTGGGGCCTCTCCACCATGTCTTGCAACTTTTTCATGCACAAGCCAATTTTTGTCTCCTCTACTGTTTCACCTGTTGTTTCATTTTCTATGAGGTCATCCTCCCGTTCATTTAATTCTGTAAACTCCTCCATTTTTTGCAGATATCTCCTTTTACAACACCAGTCCAAGTTGTCTTCCTCGATTCCCCAGTAGAGCAGCTCCTCTTGGAAAGACAACGCGCACATCTCGCGCAAGAGCCGGAGTTTTCCAACCCGCAGAAAGGTCAGAATTGTCCTGAACGCCCCTGGATTGCGGTCGAAAAAGAATTCATTACATGTCACATCATAATCATCACAGACGTTTAGAATGTCATCAAAGTTATTACAGAATTTGAGCTGTCCCAAACGTGTCAGTGGGAATTCATCAAGCGTGGTCCACGGAAGCAAATACTTAATGCCCCCTACATTTATAATAATATGATGCTTCCGATCATCAGGGTGAAAGCCTTTCAGGAGATCCTCTTGAGGGTGAATTAGCTTGGCTCTTTGGTAAAAGACTCCCTTAAGAGTTTCTGTTTCTGGAAAGAATGTGTGGTTGAAGGAAGCATCTGAAGCACAGCTCAGGGCACTATAGTCATAATCGGAATTTTCTCCAGGTAGAAGAGTCATCTTGGAAGATAACTTCACATCACTCCGCTACTTCTGCAAGTGTCTTCTGGAACAGAAACAAGATTATGGGGTGAGTGAATGAGAGGTTGTTTTCACATTTGGAGTAAATAAGCTCATGATTGGAGCTCAAAAACATTTATGGCTGATAAAAAACAATTGGGAAAAAAAAAAAACCAGCAGTGGCTGAATATGGTCTGAAGTTCTTTCTGGTGAGGCTGGCTTTATACAGCTGGGTAGAAATAACTCTGTCAAGGGCTGTTCCCTTGTTCAGGAGCTCTGCTCAGCATATTTGTCACACTGTGGGGCTTCTCCTGTCTCAGATACAAAAGTCTCTGTTCTCAGTGGTTATAGAGGGAAACCAGGAATAATTCCTGCTTGTGACAGGATATTCCCAGTTCTTAATGGAAGTATAAAAATTATGACAGTATAACATGAGAATGTAGAATTAAAGTTTGTTTTTTAGAAAAGGAAATTGCATATTTTTATTTAACTACTGCACATGAAAACTTTAAGTATTTTAGTACCCATGAAGTATATAGAAAGACTGAGAAGTCAATTATGTTGTAATTCAGTAAATACACACTTCTAAAAGTCAGTTATTACAAGATTAATTTCTGGAATGTCATATGGAAAAGACTTTGGAAAAAAACCCCCACACTTATATTGCTGACCACATAAAATATATAATGTTTATATACATTTAATGACATGGCAGCTCCCTTTTTATGGCCTCATTTACAAAACATTGCAAAGAAATCCATGATTTCCACATAAACACTGAAATACTATTTCAATTCTAACTGACACCTGGTATGCAGTAATGGGGCTGTGTCCTCTCAATGGGCTGAGCAGCAGCCACGGTGGCTGCCTTCACCTCTGATTACAGGGAGCCAGAAAGTTTTTATGATGACTTTGAAAATCACGCTCAAATTCTGCTCATGCAGACTAGTATGAAGTCTGTGGAATGAAGTGACCACAGAGTTCAAATGGGCAAAAAAACAGGTTCTAGAAATGTTAAACTTTCTGCCTCCCTAACTTGCTGCATTTCAGAAGTCAGACTGGAAGTCTCCTCACACAGGAGAGTTGTGCAGCACTGAGTCTAGAGCTTCCATTGTCCCGTCAGCTACAGCTTCATCTGTGGAGTTGCTGAGTTCCATTTGATATGAGTATTTAGTTAAGTTAATAGAGATCCTAAACATGCACAAGCATTCTGACTTTCTAGCCTCAAGTTCAAAGAAAAGTAAAAAATATTACACTTGATTGACTTCAGTAGCAATACATAGTTTTTGTTCTTTTCTTGGCTGTACTCACCTCCCCTTTGACAGGCACCCCGAGGATATATACACCTGAGAGGGTGACTTCTTAAACACTGAACTGTTGTTTTCAGAAGCTGGGGTTTATAAACCACATCAATAGTGTTACAGACCTATTACAGAAGAAAAACCCATGAATACACAACAACAAAGTACTCAAACACAGCTGCACTTCAGTTTAAGAGCAACAGGCTTTCCTTGCTGCAAGGGGACTTACAATGCTGCTTTCAATAAAACACTATCTCAGTCCTGCTACTGAACTTCCCAGGGGAAATACTCTGAACAGAGCAGTTCCTTACATACTCTTATGTGGCCCCAGGTGAGATTTGGGTGGAGTGGTATTTCCTGCTTCCTCATCTGTAATCCTCTTTAGTACAAAAGGAAATGACTAATTTACTTACCTTTAGGGCACTTGGATAAAGAAAGGCTACAGGATTATACAAGAATGGACAAGGCATGATTCAGGTCTTCCCAGAGCTGTGATACTATTTTCTGGCCTGAGGTAAGCAAAGAAGTAAGCTTTGTCATCTTGCTTCTATCGAAGTGGGATCTCTATTACCACTGCTAGTGATTTGAGAACAGCTATTTGGCAAGTAACCTGTTCTCCATGCCAAAATCATTACTGTGTTAGCTTTCAGTGACTTATCGCTATGTATTTGCTTGCATTGTGGAGTTGCTCTGTCTGTGCTGCAAAGTTATGACTCTGGAAATCCCCACAGCAGGGAATAGGCAGTTCTGAATCTCTGGATGTAATGGTGGGTGCAAACAATGGAAAAGTCCTGCAGCCCAGCACTCAAATAAACTTCCAAGTGATTTTGGTTTGTCTCTTCCCTCAAGAAAGACTGAGTTAAGGCCTGCTGACCTGAAAGTCTAGTTGTTTGGGGTTTTTTTCTGAAAGAACATTAACACAAAACCTAATTGTATTAAAAAGTCATGTTCTGGGAACTTCTAGCCAATGCTGGGATTATCAGTGAAGCTTCATGACAGATGATGGCACTCTGCCATTGCCCACTGCAGGACTCAGGTAAATGAGAAGAGAGATAGCTGATGAGGTAGTGCCCACTAGAGCACTAGGAACAGAGCAACTATGGAACAGTTGAACTTGGAATTACTCTGACATACAGTGCCATCACATAAAGCACTGCTAATGACCTCAGAGCTGGTCTTCTGTTAAAGCGTTCCCAAGATATCATCAGTAAAAGTGCCACTGGGAGTTCAAGCTGTAAGTTTGATCTGGGAAAATTGGACTACCTGATGTATATTTACATAAGGTTCCTTTTCTTAGAACAACCCTTGTTTTATTTTGAAACAAGCATTTCTCCCTCTGCCTCAACTATGTCTGAGTCAGGGCCGACCCAAAGAGAATAAAGATGATGACAGATATAAGCGCATGGATAAATGGGAGCTGTTAACTGTTTTGCTTTCTGTAATGCCAGATGATATTGGTTAGCAACAACTTATCCTTTGAATCTCAGCCAGGAAAAACAGGGAAGCAGCTTATCTCTGAAACTGGTTTGATCTCCCACCGTATCCATTGTTGATAGACTGGGAAGAAATGGGGAGACAGAAATGTAAATGTTTTGCATGTGCAAGACACATGCTGTAACCCTGAGGCATCAACTGTGAAACAACAGAGCAAAGAAAAAATAATTTCTTTCTCTGCTTTCAGCTTCTCGACCTGTGCAAGACAATAAATTGGACAAATTAATCCCCTGTGTAACACACGGAATGACTGCACATATAAAAGGTGGCTCCATCTTTTTCCATAACCAGAAGTGGCAAGCTCACAGATCTCACGTAAGCAGCTATAGTATTTGATGCTATACATATTTATATGTTCTTTGCCTCATATACACATAGTATATCTAAGGGTGGGGAAATAGAAGGAAGTAAAGGACAATAGAAAAGATGACCTGAACTGAATGAACAGAGGAAGGAGAAAAATATAAATAATCTGTATGTTTCCTGTCTTTCCTTGGAAGGTTGCTTCTATAGAATGACAGTCAGTGCTTCTTTAAGATGTAAGAGATCTAATTAATGGAAGGGTTTGCTCTTGAGCTTAAAAGACAAGAAAACTGTCTTATTCATACATTGCAGATTGATAACATTTAGGGATGGCTGTAAGAAATACATTAAGGATTAGACAACACACTGGAACAGAAGGTCAGACAAACACATTAGCCTATAGCAACAATTTTCCCAGTGATTAAACAAGATAACTTTAAGCTGTAACAATGAAACGCTCAAATAAACTGCTCTGGTTAAGTAAAGGCCCGATGGTAAAATCCGTCCTTGACTGAGACAGTATTCTGCCCTTTGAAAGCCTGAGAATTAGTGAACCCAGTACATCTTTCCATCTCCCCTGCTGATCATGTTCTCATCTTGGGCAAATCGCTTCTCTTTGAGCATCGTTTCCTATTTTGTTTGTAAGCTTACTGGGGCAAGAACTGTCTCTACTACATTATACAATCCTGATCATTGCTCTGGCTTCTGGAAACTACAACAGTACAGAACGATCAGCCCACAGCAAGGGCTCTTGGTGACTCTGAAAGGTGTGATGTGCATGTGAAGCAAGATGTAACATCTTTTCAAAACTCTGTCTTGCACAAGATGATACTCTTTATCCATTATGTCTGGTGAAGAAATCAAATTAGGAACCTCTACTGCCCTTAGTCTCAGCCGAAATTCGGGAAGGGTGCCAGACTCCTGGACAATAGGGAAAGAATTCTTAAAGACGCAGGGAAAGAAATAGAAATCATGAGTAACATGCTAAAATTTCACTGCAAATGTCGTTTCCCCCCCTCAGTGTCCTCTGCAGTATTTTGGATTCTGCAGTGCATCTCTGATGTAATCGGAGCTCCTGCGAGGAGTCCTGGTACTGCTCTGTGATGCAGACAATTCAAAGTTGTGCCTGGATGATAACAAGCATGCAATGAAGATGCATAACTCTCCACTAGATTCTTCTATCAATTCCAGAGCCTGAAACTTGTCTCTATTGCTTTTTACCATTTGCTAATTAAGTTAAAAAAAAAAAAAAAGTTTCAGATTTCAGTGCAGGTTGAATATGAATACAGTTGCTTTTTTTTTTTTTCTTTTTTTAAAGAATTCCATAAGAAACTGCTTGACATTTAAGTGATCGTTCTTTATTATTTCCTTACTTAAAATAACCAGTATTTTCAAGCAGTGTTAATCTATCTTCTGACACATGATTTCCATACTGTATCAACACTGTCAGGGTACCCTCCTGAAATATTAAGCTATACTCATGCAGCTCTTTACATAGTAAGAGCCGATCTCAAACTTCAACTCTGCTTGCAAAGAGAACTTCCAGCCAAATCAAAGTAAAACTTACACATGTCAAAGTATAATATGAAACAAAATCATCCTGAAAATCATATGATCTGAAAAAAAAATGCTCATATCTGTATATTGCTCTCCTTGATCTGAAAAGTGTTATGCTTTCTGGCATCTTACGACAACCTACAAACTGAATTATGACAAATATGTTATTCAGTGTTTGGTTTTACAAAGCTGAGCCTTATTCTGCCAATAATAATCAGAAGTGAAATAACTTTGCAGGTAATTTATATCCCCAGGAAAAGATTCTGAAATACATTAGAGCTAATAACTATGATTATCCTGCTGTGAAATATATTGATGTTGATAAATTTCAGTAAATCACATTGAAAACAATCTCTTAAACATATTTTTAAAAATATAATTATTTGTCACTTATTTATATAGATATTTTGCAAGTGAAATGAAGAGATATGTAGTCATGGAAGAGTTACCTTACGTGTGTCCATCCACCCCCCACACCCCCCAACTGAAAAGAGTTGAAAAAAAAAATCTGCCAGAAATACATTGCCTATCAAGAATAGTTAACTTGATGTGTTAGTTGCCAAAGAACAGAAGTCAGTAAATAGATCGATTTAAAATACATCCCTTAATTATTTTTAAATTAAATCTATAAAGAACCTTCAGATCAGGCGAAGAAGAAATTTGAAACACAAGCCTCCATACTGCACTGTGCGGACCCGGGACTCGGGGAGAGGGAGAGCCGCGAAAGGCAAGACCGACCATCACAAACCGAGCCCGATGGATCAGCGTCGCCAGCCGTCAGCCACCTCCGCGACAGGACAGGAGAACGCCAGGAACCAGCCGAGCGGTCCCCTTCACCAGCCGACCCCCTCCCGCTGCCGGCAGCGAAGGCAGCCCGGTGTCGGGAAGAAATGACGGCACGGGGGCACAGTCCCTCTCTTCCATCCCTGCTGCGGGAGAAAACCTGTTGCTGCAATCCGTGCACGGGCTCGCACGACCCCCCGCCCCCTCCCCGCCGTGCCCACCCCTCCTCTTGGGGGTGTACGGCGGGATCCCAAGGGAACCCCCTCCCGGGCGTCCCCGGGCGGACTGCGCCTCCCGCCACGGGGCGATGCCCGCAGCCCCGTGGCACCCTGCTGCCGCCTCCCCCCGGGCACCCGCGGCAGCGCGGCCCCGAGCCACTCCTGGAAGAAAAAGTTCCCTGGAAACTTCCCT
>JANHGL010011812.1:0-13450 GCA_024611195.1 Ceyx melanurus | reverse complement strand
CCTGCTCAGGCAGGGGGGTTGGACTAGATGATCTTCTGGGTCCCTTCCAACCCCTAATATCTATGAATCTATGAATCAGTGTCTGCCTGCCTTTGCCCACGCAAAAACACGGTACCCTTCCTACCAAGGGTCTGGAGCAGGGCAGCCCCTGCAGGACCCTCTGGGCCAGCAATGGGATTTCATGAAGTAGCTCCATGACCCACAATTTGAAGTTGTCCCACCTGGTCCACACACCCCACGGTGCAGGAGGAGGGTCCCAGACATGTGTGCCATCCCACAGCTGTGGGGGAAAGGAAAATGCTGCTTATTGCTTTAAGTTCTGTAGCTGACCATGAGGACCTTTTTTATTTTTTTCTTTCATGCTATGAATGGGTTTTGCTGTAAATTATAGCTTTGCACACATTCCCTCAGGCCGAGGAAAATAACCTCCACTAAAAAGCTAGCCTGGATTGGTGACTGGCTCCCCGTCTCCACTCCCTAATTGAAACCAAATGTGCAAGATGTAGGATTGTGGGATTTCTGGCCAGCTCCCAGGAATCCACAGAATGCGAACCCGCTCCCAGAGGCATCTTGCATCAGCCCGGGAAAGTTCGTTCCTTGCCTGGCTCCTCCAGCCTGGGCATGGGGCAAGGAGCACGCCTGCCTGCTGCCACGTCCCCGCTCTGGTGAGTTGCTCTGGGGTGCATGGGGAGGCAGTTGCCCCCCAAGGCTGGGGATTTGTGGGGGACGTGGGGTCAGCCATGCTCATGTGGCAGAGCCTAGGCAGAGGGTCTGGAGTGTGGATCTGTTCAGGAAGGGGCTGGGGCAGCAGCAGAGCATTGTCCCCAGCTGGGGAGGTGACATTCAGCCCCTTCTCTCCAGTTTTTCCCCCCCAACTGCCAACGTTTCCCCCCATGTCTCCCACCAGGCCAGCATTTCCTGGTAGCCCTCCTTAACTCCCGCCTGTGTAACTGTTGGCAGAGCTGGCGGTAGTGCTGGCCAGCTAGAGAGGCCCTGCTGTCCCCAGGCTCCTCCAGCCAGGCAACAGTCCACACATGGAAAGGGGACAGAGGGCCATCTGTATGGTGCTCCTAAGCATTATGGCCTCCATCCTGGTGCCAGGGACCCACTTGTAGCTTCTAGCCCTGTGCTGAGGTAGGGTGATGCTGTGCACTGTGGCAGGGTGATGCTGTGTACCATGGCACAGAGCCGGGAGGAAGGCTGCTAGTGGGGGGGCATTGCTGGGTGCAGCACCCACAGGGCCATGTCCCCAGGCCTATGGCCATGGGCCGTGCTGCTGGCGGGTCTCTGTAGGGCAGCTGACAGTTATAGGAACTTGCCGGCCGCTCTTCACACCCTGTACAGACTGTGATGCGCCCAGTCAAGCTGGCCAGCCTGTGGCTTGGGGAGGTGCTTGCTGCTGCAGAAAATGGGGCTGTATCCCGCCTAGAGAAGGCCTAAAATGGCATTTTTGGAGGAGAGGAGGACTACGGGTCCCGGCATGCTGCTCTATGCTCCCGCTGAGGCTGCGCTGGTGGCATAGCATGCTGGGGGCTGTAGTGCCATCTGGGGCAGGGGTCCCAAGCCCCCTTCAGAGGCACTGCATGCCTTGGATTGTGGCCTGGGGTCACAGGGACCCTCTTTGCACTCTGGGTCTTTTCCTTCAGCCTGGCCTTGGTCTGTCTCAAGTGCCCACCATCCCAGCTAGGAGAGGAGCCCCCCAACCCTGCACAAGGATGGAAGCTCTTCAGTGGAAGCCCTGGGGCACCCACATCCAGGACCTGGTGTGTGCAGGGCGTGTGGGCTGCCATCCAGGCCCCTCTCCATGGACAGTGCTCCTCCAGTGCCAGCAAGGATGGCAGCACCCACCTGGGAAGAAAACTGGGGACTTCATCAGCCAACACAGGCTGGCATAGAGAGGGACTGTGGCTCCAGTGGGATTTGTCTTTAGACAAATGTCGATTTAACTTTCTCCCCAGCTGATATTCCCCTGTGGTTTAAATAGAATAATAACTGGGGAGGGAAATAAAAAGAAGTAAAAAAAAATGGCAGGAGCTGAGGTAAGCTCCTAAGTTCATGCAATGCCAGGGAGGAGCTCCAAGATCTCTCTGCACTAAAAGTTTCCAGCAATTGAACATTTTCAGCAAATGTTCTCAGACAAAATGTTGCAAAGCCATCTCCTTTGCATGGCTGCTAGAGCAAAAATGATTTCCAGCTGGGTTGCCAATACTGCTTGGCCGGTTTGACCACAGGTCCCTTAGTGCCTGAGTCACCATCTCCCCACTGTCCCTAGTCCCACTCCCCCAAGGATCAAGGAGCTGCTACAATGGCTGCATGGGGATTATTTCCTTAGATTAATTGTAAATGTGTTCACTGCAGGACATTAAGGCATCTGGTATCCTGATGCTTAAAGAGTTTACTCAGCCTGAAAGAATAGTGGGAAAAAATATCCTTTGAAGTTTTTTTGTAATGCAGAGGAAATTAAGATTTTTATGTTGGGGAAACTGACCATCATCAAACACAGGAGCCTTGTTGGAGTGTCTCGATGATGCAGTTGAGTTAGTTTCAGCTAACTAAATTTTCCCAGCTGGGAATAGAAATAAAAGCAACAACAAATGTGCTCTTTTTGTTTGTTTGTTTTTTTGTTTTGTTTTGTTTTTTTAAAAAAAAAAAGGAATAAAGGGGAAAAATATCACCCTAAGCACAGGTGTCTTGTACTTCCCACAGAGCTCCTGCTGTTTGCGGGAGGTCCCTGGAGCATCCAGCTACGCACCACTGGGTGCAGAGAGCCTCTAGCAGAGTGCGGGTGTCAACTCCTGGGGCTTTGCCCTCCCCTTGGGTGCTGGGTGGTCACAAGAAGCCTGCCTTGCTCCTCCTGTACTAAGCCCTAGTTTTGCCGTGAGCATGGACATATCCAGCAACACCTGTGCTGTTAGGCCAGACGGGGAACACACCAGCCCAGACATCTATGGTACAACAAGACTTGTTTGGTATTTACCCCAGCACTTGTTTGCAGCCAGGTCCAGTTTGCCCAGGAGCTATGGTCCTTTTAATCCATGCAGGTTGCCAAGTTGTTCCTGCAAAGGTTAATGTGCATGTAAACTAGATTATAACAGCCTGATTTTTAAAAAAAAAAAAAAAAAAGACTAATCTCCACCCATTGCTTGTGTGCATGATTGTTCCAGGAGGGCAAATGTCACCTTGGCAAATGAGGGCAGGGGGTGCCCAGGGAGCCTGGGGCAGAGGTGGTGGTGGTGGTGTTTAGGAGCGTCTCTTGTTCATACCCCACAGTGGCTCCCCAGGGATATGTGGGTGCAGCAGGTGCTGCTCAGGCTCTAGTGGTTCCTGGCAGCAAATGGTTGACCAGAGACAGGGTGATGGCAGCTGCCTTGTAAAGCAGCTCTGGTGGCAGTGCTGAATCAAGAGGACAGGCACATCCCCCAGGGATGGGGCCGGGGGGGGATCCCCTTGTGCTGTGGGCTGTACCATGCTCTGAGGAGCATTGCCAGCACCAGCCCTTTTTCTTCCCTTGCTGCAGTTCAAGCCTCATTGCCAGGACCCACAGGTGCCCTTCAGCCCCATCCCACCCTCCCCAGTAGACAGCATGTGTGAGCTGGGTCCCGTGTCCTCTGCCACACCTTTCTGTGTCACCCATGGCCCTGAGATCTGCTCTGCCGTAAACAACAGTCACAACAAATATGCTGTAAATCTCAGGTGATTATCTAATATTTCCCCTGAGCTAGAAGGCAGGGAAACCACACATTGCAACGTGCTATTATTTTGTTACATTATGAGGTTGTGCAATGTCTTGCTTTTGAAGCCATCCAAGGGTGGGCAGCCCAGCCAGAGCTTTTCTGCCCATTGCTGGAGCTGTGTGGTGCTGGCCCCAAGCAGGAGGTTCATGTGGCTTCTCTGGCCATTTAATATATCTGGCTCCAGGGATGCAGTGCCACGTTACCTGCCCATTCCGGGGCCATGTTGGTGTGGCACATGGTGCTGTGGCTTCTGGGGGTGTTGGTGGAGTGGATTGGACCCTGGAGCCCATTTGACCACTATCATAGATGTGGAGCTTGGGGCTCTGCTCCTCCTCAAAGGCTGAGGTGGGTACACAGGGTCTTGTGCCAGTGAAGCTCTCCCATCCCCAACTGGCCGCCCCAAGCAAGGATACCATTTCTATGTAGCTCAGCTGCCTTGGCATGATGAGTCCTGGCTCTGTCTCCGCAGGACTGCTGATATGCCAGCCACCCCCAGACCAGCCCTGCTGCTGCTGTCACTGCTGCTGCTGCACATCCCACCAGCTGCAAAAGCCCAGGTCAACCCTGGTAAGTGAGACAGAGACCAGGCAACTGCAAGAGTGTGATCCCCTGCACTGTGCACATGACAGATTGTCTGAGTTTGGGCTCATGTCATCCACCATCTCCGGCACTTTCCCAGCTCTGGGAGTAGTGTGTGATTGTGCCCAGAGTCTGCACCTACCTGGGCACTCTGCTGTTCTACACACAGCTCAGCCACCACCAATGACCCAGAAAGCACCCTTCATGTGCCATGGGCACCTGTTCTGGAAGTGGTGGGGTATTGGGGTATGGCCAAGCATGGATCTGAGTGGGGCCCTTCTCCACTGTGGGCTCATTGAGGCCATTTGGTTTGGAGGCTGCATAATGCAGAAGGCAAGGTATCAGGGTATTGTTTGCTACTACTGGGATGTGCTTTCTTTGGTGGTTTTGCAGGAAACCAAGGTTGGCTTTAGTAAAGTGGCTTGACTAGGTGGCTGGCTTCTGCTCAGAAACCACAACACTGCGCCAGACATCAGTGAGAAAAGTGTGTTTAAATGGTTGTTTCTGCAAGGCTCAGCCTCATCCTGAACTGCGGAGATGGACAGAGAACCAGGCTCCTTCAGCATGCCAGGATTTCCCTGGGGCATCCTTGTAAAAGCCCCTTTTGAGAATTCTTCCATCCATGGGAAGAGTTTGCTGGCTCTTCCTTGGAGTTTGCATGGTGCTTAGGGAAGCAATCTTGTTTCTTCTACAGCCATCCAGGAATGGCAGTGCTGGCTTTTCCTGGCCAGGATAGTTATTACTTTGGGAAAAGGAGCTGGCTCCATGTTCAGCAAGAGTTAAATGGAAATTCAGTGCAGGGCATCACATGTGGGGGAGCTGGAGACAAAAAGAGATGCGCCCCACTATGCCAATGCTCATGCAGAAGGTGTGCCCGTCCTTCCATCAGATGGTCCCTATTGTGCAGGGACCAGCAGATAGGAGCAGTCCCTGTATGCTGGGATGTGGGCTCCTTGCTGTGCAGCACCAGATGACCCTGGGAGCAGATGGTGGCCCCGGCACTACATCCTCACCTGGGTCCTCTGCCTCGGTGCCAGTGTTTGCTCAGGGCAGCATGCAGAAGGAGTGCTGTGGGCTGGAGCCCGTGGCCAGACAGTAAACATGGACAAACAAACCAGCCTTTCAGTAGCTCTCTTGGCAGCCAGGCATGAAAAAATAACTCCTGGGAAGCACCATGGATGTGGTGCTGGGGGAGCTGGCTGCTTCTCAGGGACGCAGCCTGCCCACCACTCTGGGTATTTTTCCATTCACAACTGGGGTAGAAGCAGGAACGGGAGCCACAGGGCCAGTGGGGAGGGTGAGTGCCCGCTTTTGTCACTTGTTTCCCAAGGCACATGGTGGGACCAGGATGGTGGCACAGCTGACAACAGGTTGTTGTGGGTGGGCATTTTGGGTAAGCAGCCCCTGGAGCAAGCCCCCTGAACACTTCCAGAACAAAGAGCATGTGGACAACAGTGCCAGCCCACAGGATCTCTCTCCATCACAGCTGAAGTGGTTGCCAGCAAGGCTGAAGGGGTCTTGGGGGACAAGTACTGCGTATGTCCAGCAGTCCTTGGAGTGCTGCTTCCCTTTACTCCCAGCTCCACTTCAAGCTAGGCTAGCATTTGCTTCTGGTCAGTGGCTCCATTTGCTTGGGCAGGTGTCTGCCTGTGCAGGAGCATCCCACCGTGCTTGGTCCCATCTCTGTAAGTCAGGGGGATGGAGATACCTGCACCTGGGCTATGGTGCTTGTGGCACTGCAGATGTGCTCTGGCAGCACTATGCCATATTTCAGCATGTATCTCATCTGGGGAGGTGTGGAGGAATATCCGTTCAGTGCCTTACTGTCTTGTTGCAGCTGTGTGCCGGTATCCCTTGGGAATGTCAGGTGGACACATCCCTGATGAGGACATCTCAGCCTCCAGCCATTGGTCTGATTCCACAGCTGCCAAGTATGGACGGTGAGTGTGGGGACCCTCCTGTGACAGCCATGGCAGGGTCTGGGCTGCTGCAGAGGGGCAGAAGGGGGGCACAGGACCATATTTAGCTGCCTGAAAACAGCACCTCTGATCTGGGTTTGCAGGTTGGACTCAGAGAGTGGTGATGGTGCCTGGTGCCCCAAGACTACAGTAGTACCTGATGACTTGAAGGAGTTCCTGCAGATTGACCTGCGTGCCCTGCACTTCATCACACTTGTGGGCACCCAGGGACGCCATGCTGGGGGCCATGGCAATGAGTTTGCCCCCATGTATAAGATCAATTACAGCCGAGATGGCACCCGCTGGATCTCCTGGAAGAACCGGCATGGGAAGCAGGTGAGAAGGTGGGTGGGGGCTGCACTGAGGGGCTGTACCTGCCCGTCCCCACCGTGCTTCTCTCTCCCCAGGTGCTGGATGGAAACACCAACCCCTATGATATTGTCCTCAAGGATCTGGAGCCACCTCTCATCGCTCGCTTTGTCCGCTTCATCCCCGTCACTGACCACTCCATGAACGTCTGCCTGCGTGTGGAGCTGTATGGCTGCGTCTGGCTGGGTGGGTGCTGTGGCCTTGTGCCCTTCCTCATGTCCCCAGAGAACAGATGGGTGGCTGTCCATCCCACAGGGGCTGTCTGTCCCATTGGGGTCTGGCAGTGCCCAGGGGCCAGCGAGGGCTCTCCAGCAGCAGGATGTCTGGTGTGGGCAGCCACTCACTCTCCTCTCCTAACAGATGGGCTGGTGTCCTACAACGCGCCAGCTGGTCAGCAACTTGTCCTTCCTGGGGGCACTGTCATCTCCCTGAATGACTCTGTGTATGATGGGGCATTTGGGTACAGGTGAGGACTGGGCAGGCCTGTGCACATCATGGGTGCCATGCTGGGTGGGAGGGGATGGGTGTGTTTCTTCCCTGCATTCGCAGGCTGATGTGCTGATCCACAGCAGAGCAAATACTTAGGGTCTCCCTGAAGTGCAGGAGCATGTCCAGCTCTGGGAGGCTGCACATTGTGTTGGGGTCAGTGTAACAGTGAAAGCACCCTCAGCCCTTGTGTTTACACTAAACACATATTCAGCATCCCATAAGCTTTTCTAGGGAGGGTATCAAGAACAAAAACAGCTCCTGAATTTCTCATGGGCTGCGAAGAGCTGCTGAGTGGGTGGTGCTGGGTGATGGCAGGATTGTGGGGCTAGCAAGAGGCAACATTCCTTTCTTCTTTGCACGTCAGCATGACGGAGGGCCTGGGCCAGCTGACAGATGGGGTATCGGGGCTGGATGACTTCACACAGACCCACGAGTACCATGTCTGGCCGGGCTATGACTACGTAGGCTGGCACAACGAGAGCACTGCCAGTGGCTACGTAGAGATCACCTTTGAGTTCGACCGCATCAGGAACTTCACTGCCATGAAGGTTCGCACAAACCCCCCACCCTGTCCCCTGTCCTGGTGCCTTGCCATGGCTGCACTGACAGGCTGCCCCACAGGTCCACTGCAACAACATGTTTGCTAAAGGGGTGAAGATCTTCAAGGAGGTGCAGTGCTTCTTCCGCTCTGACACCAGTGAGTGGGAGCTCAGCACTGTCTCCTCAGTGTTGGTGCTGGATGATGTCAACCCCAGTGCCCGCTTTGTTACCGTGCCCCTGCTACACCGCATGGCCAGCACCATCAAGTGCCAGTACTACTTTGCTGACTCCTGGATGATGTTCAGTGAGATCACCTTCCAGTCAGGTACCTGCTGCCATAAGTCTGCAGGGATGAGACACTCCTGGGTGGGCAGTTCAAGGAAGGGATAGGTTTGTGGGACATCCAGACCCCCCACCCTGATGCTCTCCTCTTCTCCCTCGCCAGATGCAGCCATGTACAACAACTCAATGCCCCCCCCCGAAATGCCCATGGTTCCCACCACTTATGGTAAGGCATTGAAAAGCCATCACCCTGAGCTGGATGGGGAGATGCTCTGGGGGACTCTGCCCAGTCTGATGTAGGGAAGGGATTTGGGGATCTCCCTGACTGGCTCTTGCTGTCCCTTTCTCCTGCTAGACCCCACACTCAAGGTAGACGACAGCAACACACGCATCCTGATCGGGTGCCTTGTGGCAATCATCTTCATCCTGGTGGCCATTATTGTCATCATACTGTGGCGTCAGTTCTGGCAGAAGATGCTGGAGAAGGTAGGCAAGTGCAGGGTGCCTGGTGAGGTGACCCAGGACTCATCCTGGACAGGTTTTTCAGGAAGCTCAGTATGGGGAAAGCAGACTCCAATGAGAGGCTGTTGTTACACATAAATACTACTCAGAATTATTGTTGAAGCTGGAATAGACCTTTGAGATCAAGTCCAGCCTAAGACCTGACACCACGACACTTAGCTAGACCATGTCACTAACTACCACATCCAATCTTTCCTTAAACACCACTAGGGATAGTGACTCCACCACCAACCAGGGCAGGCCATTCCAGTGTCTAATGACCCTTTCCATAAGGAAGTGCTTCCTAATATCTAAACTAAACCTCCATGGCACAGCTTCAGGCCATGCCCTCTCATTCTGTCACTGATTGCCGAAGACAAGAGTCCAGCCTGCACCTACCTACAACTACCTGAAAAGTAGTTGTAGAGAGTGATAAGGTCTCCCCTGAGTCTCCTCTTCTTCAGGCTGAACAGTCCCAGCTCCTTCAGCCAATCCTCATGAGCCTTTCCCTCCAGTCCCTTCACCAGTCTTGTTACTCTCCTCTGGACCCTCTCCATCACCTCAATATCCTTCTGGAAATACGGGGCCCAGAACTGCTCACAGTGCTCCAGGTGAGGCCTCACCAGTGCCAGATACAGGGGGAGAATCACATCCCCAGTCCTGCTGGCCACACTATTCCTGATACAAGCCAAGATCCCATTGGCCAAGATCCCACTTGGGCACACTGCTGCCTCATGTTCAGCTGGTTTTCAACCAATACTCCCAAGTCCCTCTCAGCCAGTCCACTCTCCAGCCACTTATCTCCCAGTCTGTAGCGCTGCATGGGATTATTGTGGCCAAAGTGCAGGACCCGGCACTTGACCGTGTTGAACTTCATCCCATTGGCCTCAGCCCATCGACCCAGCCTGTCCAGGTCCCTCTTCAGCATCTCCCTTACCAGCTCACTTACCAGCTCCAACAGGAAGTTGTCATCTACACATTCCAGAAACCTCCTGGACTTCCCCCTTTCTGCTTTCCAGAAGACATCTGGTAAGTTGAAATCCCCCACAAGAACAAGGGCTAGTGAATGTGAGACATCTCCAAGTTGTTGAAAGAATGCCTCATCAGTGTCTTTATCCTGGTCAGGTGGCCTGTAGCAGATTCCCACCAGGATATCAGCCTCATTGGCATTCCCCTTTAGTCTTATCCATAAATACTACACATAGGTATGTCCAACATTGAACTAATGAGAATCGGGGCATTCCTTGATATATAATGCTACCCCTCCACCTCTCTTTCCTTGTCTATCCCTTCTAAAGAGCCTGTAAATATCTATTGTGACACTACAACCATGAGAATCATCCCACCACGTTTCTGTGATAGCAATTATATCATGGTTTCCCTGGTGTCCAGTAGCATCTAACTCCTCCTGTTTATTTCCCATGCTACGAGCATTGGCATATATGCATTTAATCTGAGGTACAGATATTGCCTCCAACACTGGTGTGACCCCCCCCCCAAGGTTTATCTCTATCAGAGCTATGTTTGTCCCCCTCCCCCTTCAATTCTAGTTTAAAGCCCTCTCAATGAGAGCCACTAACTCTTGTGAGTAAATCCTTTTCCCACACTTAGATAGATGTACCCCATCTCCTGCCAGCAGGCTTGATGTCATGTATACCGAGCCATGATCAAAGAACCCAAAGTTCTACCTGTGGCGTCAGCCCTGAAGCCAGGTATTAATCTATGACATTCTCCAGTTTCTTCCATTATTATTTCTTGTGCCTGGCAAACTGGAAGATTACTTGGGCTCCTGAGTCCCAAATTAGTCTCCCCAGTGCCCTAAAATCATTCTTGATTCCCCTCAGATTTTTTTGTCACCATTTCCTCGCTACTGATCTGAAAAATCAGTAATGGGTAGTAATCAGAGGGGTGTACTAGGTTGGGGATCCTCTTTGTAAAGTCTCTTACCCGGGCACCAGGGAGACAGCATACTTCCCTATTGCAGGGTGCCTGGTGAGGTGCCCCAGAACTCATCCTGGACAGGTTTTTCTGGGAGCTCAGTATGGAGAAAGCAGACTCCATGCAAAGGCTGATGTTCCCTTCCCCTCCTCGAGAAGGTTGAGATTTGCACCCATCTCCCAAGCAAAGGGATTTAGCTGAGCACAGCAGTTACTTTGGGACCTGCCTGCTTGTCCATCCTTCTGTCCTGAAGGTGGGCTGTGGAAGTGAGTCTCGCTGCAGTCCCCAGCTAACCGAGGGCAGTCAGGTGATTGAGCCAAACTCTTTTCCATAGGGTCACACACTAGAAATGGGGACATGAGGGTGTCTTCAGCAGGGAGGTGCTGCTGTCCTGGTAGAGGGCACCAGAGAGGGGGGCTAGGGGCCGGGCATGGCCACAATGCAATGGGGCACAGAAGACCCCCATTGTGCTGGTGCTGCGGGGATCCCTGTCCTAGCTCTCTACTCCCTTGCCCTTCTCTCACAGGCATCTCGGAGGATGCTGGATGATGAAATGACTGTCAGCCTCTCCCTGCCCAGTGAATCCAGCATGTTCAACCACAACCGCTCCTCCTCCTCCAGCGAGCAGGAGTCCAGCTCCACTTACGACCGCATATTTCCCCTGGGACCCGACTACCAGGAGCCCTCCCGCCTAATCCGAAAGCTGCCTGAGTTCAGCCCAGGGGAGGAGGACACGGGTGAGAGCTTGGACCCCCTACGTGCTTAGAGCCATCTACGTCTCCCTGCTGCAGCCTCCGCTCCCCATCCCCAGTTTTCGGCCGATCTCCAAATGTTTTGGCACAGAGTGATGGGGCGGAGGTTGCACAAGCTCCCGCACATCCCGCTCGAAGGTCACAGAAAGCTTGTGCCCGAATGCCATCACCAGTATCCACCACCAGGCTGAGCTGTATCCCCACCACCGTCCTTGGGATGCTCTGGTAGCTCCTCACTGATTCAGAGATCGGACACTGATCGCTGCACAGCTGGTGCTTGGGGCGGTGTCGGTGCACTTGTCGGGACTGGGGCAGGAGCGGAGCAGGCTGGGATGTCTGCAGGAGACCAGCGGTGCCAGGGCAGCGCGGGGGCTCTGGGGAAGATGGGGATGGAGAAGCTGGTGGCTAAAGTGTGAGCAGGCACCAAGAGAGAAGGGGGTGCAGAGCAGGACACCCACAGCTGGGCTGTCCCTGCTGTCCCCTCCTAGGCTGCAGCAACCCTGTGAAGCCATCTCAGGCCAGTGTCCCCGAGGGCGTCCCCCACTACGCAGAAGCGGACATTGTGAACCTGCAGGGTGTCACAGGTGGCAACACCTACTCAGTTCCAGCCCTCACCATGGATCTTCTCTCTGGCAAAGATGTGGCTGTTGAGGAGTTCCCTAGGAAGCTGCTAACCTTCAAGGAGAAGCTTGGGGAAGGCCAGTTTGGGGAGGTGAGTGGGGGCTTTACTCTGAGCAGGGCTTGGGCAAAGCTCTTCCCAGTTTTGTGGGCTGGGGGAGGCTGTTAGACAGTGGAGGTAATGTCTGTGCCTTGTTCTTCTCTAGGTTCATCTCTGTGAAGTGGAGGGGATGGAGAAGTTTACAGGCAAGGACTTTGCCCTGGAGGGCTTGGACTCCAGCTCCAACTACCCCGTGCTGGTGGCTGTGAAGATGCTGCGAGCAGATGCCAACAAGAATGCCAGGTAGGGGGTTGGGGAGTGCACACACCCCAGCATTACCCCCTCGCATAGAGCTCCCCCAGGAGAGCCAGGATGTTTAGAAAGCATCTCCAATCTTCAGCAGCCAGGCACTTGGTGCAGCTGCAAGAACCACATGTCCAAGCTGGGAATGCTGGGCTGTTGCAACTCAGGACTCTTGGTCCTTGCTGCTCCTAACCAGCAACCCAGTGCTCCACCTACCTTTCAGGTCCACCTCACAGTTGTATGTGAATCAGCCCTGAGCTTCCCTATATGGTCTCCAGTCCCAGGGTAGGGGACCTCATGAGGCTTGGGTAGGCAGGTGGCATGCTCAGCCGGTCTCTGCTCACTTTTGTGCCCCTCTGGGTCTGTCTATCTGATTCATATGGTTTCTGTTCTGGAAAGGAATGATTTTCTGAAGGAAATCAAGATCATGTCACGGCTGAAGGACCCCAATATAATCCGGCTGCTGGCAGTGTGCATCATGGATGATCCTCTGTGCATGATCACTGAGTACATGGAGAACGGTGACCTCAACCAGTTCCTGTCCCGCCAGCATGCAGGCAGCCCCACAGCCAACCCCACACCCACCGTCAGGTAGCACTTCCCCGAATGGGTAGGGTGGGTATGGCTGCCTACTCTAGGCACCCTGCCTGGGTGTGGGGCGCCCTGCTTGGGGCCATGTACACCCCTGCCTGCCATCCTTCCTGGCGCCACAGTCTTCCCTTGTTCCCACTCTCCTACAGTGACCTGCAGTTCATGGCCACCCAGATTGCCTCTGGCATGAAGTACCTCTCCTCCCTCAACTTTGTGCACCGAGATCTGGCCACACGCAACTGCCTGGTGGGGAAGCAGTACACCATCAAGATAGCTGACTTTGGCATGAGCAGGAATCTCTACAGTGGGGACTACTACCGCATTCAGGGGCGGGCTGTACTCCCCATCCGCTGGATGTCCTGGGAGAGCATCCTGCTGGTATGTGGGTACTGGAGTCCTTTGGTGGACACTGACACTGTCTTGAGGCTGCTCACAGCCACTTTTCCTTGTGCTATGGGGTGCAGAAGGAACAGGGAAGTCTCTCCTCCCTGGATCCCAACTTTGGGGTGAAACATGCAGAAAGCAGGAGTGGTAGCAGCTTTTTGAGGTGAGATGAAGGGACTATGGTGATCTTTGGTGTCCTGGTACCCAGCCTTCGAACGTGATGCTTTACATTATCTCCTGGCTGTGGTCAGACCTGGAAGAGGGAGCAGGGTTACTTTTGATCTTTGCAGGGAGGAAGAAATGATCTGAAGTAGTCAAGTTACTGTATTTTAATCAGTTGCTGACTATTACCTGAACTGTAGCAGCTGGCAG